>VZTM01029320.1:0-13961 GCA_013400555.1 Jacana jacana | reverse complement strand
TTGCCCCACGACTGTAACCCTCTATGTCACATCTTGTGCCTCCAATTCTTAAGCCTCTACAATTGTACCCTGCCTTTATTTCTCTGAACTATATCTTTATACTATCCATACAAAACCATGGTGCCATAAGCAGAATTAAAACAAATTATCCATACCCACTTACTCAGGAGACAAAGCTGCAGGCAGATCAATAAAGGATTGTCTACCACAGAGCTAAAGGGTTACAGTGTGTAAGATGTTATTGTTGCTTTTATACTCTGTGTATAGATATATATTTAAGGATTTGTGTATATACATACACACACACATGTATACTAACACTGGTTTCTACATTATGTTTTTGCAGATTTGCAAGTTGATGCTTTTGGAAGACAGAGACACAAACTTTTACATTTGCATTTTTTACATGGTATCAGGGTGACAAGCATATTCCAGAAAATAACTCCTTCTACGTTTCTATGGGGAAATTACCCCTTGTTTCAAATTCTTGAAATGTAAGTTATTATTCCTAGGGTTGAATTCCTACTGGTTGAATTGTTCCAAGCAAACCGAATGGAATCCACCTTAGCGTTAATGAGTTCTAGCTCATAGCACATGATAGAACAGATCTGAATTTGGCTGGAAGTATTTTTATTTAATTTGTAAATGTAATTTATCCTGAAGAGCAAAGTACATTAATCTTAATTCACTGGGAAAACATACACACAAAGATGAACTTCAGAAATAAATGTTTAATTCACGTCTTACCTTTTTAATATCTGCCTGAGAAATGAATCTATTGTAAGAGACAGTGTAGATTCAGTATGACTTACTGTTTTCCCTGCTAGCCAAAAATACTGTAACACTATGAAAACAGAATTTGGCATTGAAGCACAGCCTTATTAAATAGCAGGGTGTGCTAGAAGTGTTGGAGCCTTTGCATGTCCCCATGATTAGTGATACAGAACACAACAGTAACAAGATGAGTCATAAATGGGACACCTGCGTGCGGGTGGAAGCTGCTCAGAGATTAGGGGCATAGGGGACATAGCAGGAAGAAAGAAATACTAGAGTAGAGGAAAAGTGGAAAGAATTCAATTTAATGAAGTAAATCTGGAAGCAGGAGGAGTCGGGACTTAACAGACCTCTGAAAGGTAGCTTAGGAGAAATGACTCACAATAGACATGTCAGAATAGAAGAAGCATGTGGAGGAAGCACCTCTCCTCCAACACAAGGCTACAGACATACATCTTTTGCCTTTCTATTTGTGCTCTCAGGTTTGTCTGCAGAGATATGAACACTCCTAAGACTTATTTCAGATAAAAGGAACCGGTTTAGCAAAGAGTACTCGTTAAAATGTCTAAAGCTAATCTGGTCTCTTTAGACTGAAATACATTCATAAAAGATTTATAGAAGTAGTGAAGGCAGCTGATTGAAGGAGGCAGTAACAAGCAGCATGCAGCAGGTGGAGGAGCTGCCAGAAGCCTCATAGCCAGCACCAGGAGAGGATGCATTTGTCAATAACTGTCTTACGTAATGTTGCCCTGGCACCAAGGACAAAAGATGCTTCTACTGTACAGTACTGTTCTCTGTTTGGCTAGCTATGCACCCATCCCTGGAGAACCAGAATTATATAAAAATCAATGTTTAATAGAGGCAAATAATAGAAAGGAAGAATAAAAAAACAACAGTGAAACCCCAACTAATAAAAACAACAACAAACACACACTGCCACCACCACCCCCCCAACACAACAACAAAAAACCTGTAGAAAGACAAAGCGAATCAGTAATTCTGCTCTGTACAGAAGTCAGACCACTACTAGGAAGTCTGGAGAATCCCATTTATATAGAGGCATGTACACGGAAATGAATCGTTCTATTAACGATGAAAATGGGGGAGGCTGCAATGGATTGTAATGTGGATTTCCTGACATATAGAAAATTTTAAGCATAGTCTGCAACTTTTCCATCCATAGAAGTGCTCACAGGATTCTACCTCTTTTGCCAATTCTATTTGAAATTGGAGAGCTAAGGGGAAAAATTCACTAAAGAACACACCATTGTAGTTCTACGTAAACGTTTGTATTCACTGGAAAAATTAGATGGTGATAGCAGTATGTATGCTTATGGGTGTTAAGCAGGATTATGGCATATATATGTATAGATATAGTGATATATGTACATATATATAAATATTAAAATATCCATATATAAATATGCATATGTACAACATTGCACAGTTTATATACTTAATTTTAATACAATAACATTTAATTCAGTACCTTCAGGCTCAAAAATCAATGATTACAAAGTACTCTAAATCTTCAATTGCTGCAGCAGTGCTGAGTGTTACGGAGAAATGTTTTATATAAAGAAACACTGTATTAGATTCTTTATTAGATAAGAAATTAAGAAAAGTGGTTGATGGAACCTAAATGAATGAATCATCATTCTTACTCTTCCCCTCTTCGTTGGGATTCCTGTGATATATCTTTCTCCTTAGCTCTGTTTGTGCTATGTGGTGTGTAAATAAGATTTATTAGAATCTATAACTTGAAACATTTCTTAAGTCAGAGAATGTAATAATTGAGTATTTGTACATAGAGCAAGTCTTTGACAGTAATCCTAGCTGAAGGAAGCAGATAACCTGTTAAAGAACCTCCTGTACTGAGGTCCTTGGTGGAGGAAGATTAAGGCAGGGAATATTTAAACAAACTGGACAAACAGAAGTCCATAGCCATGATGGGATGATACTGAGGAAGCTCCTCAAAGTCATTGCAAAGATACTCTTTGTTATTGTTGTTTTCAGAAATATGCAGTGTCTTCATTTTATTCTTGTTTTCAAAACTCTGGAATTCACATGATAAATCAAAACACTGTGAACAACTATGAATTATCTAAGCTACAGAAATCTCCTTCTCCCAGTAAGAAGAAAAGGGGTAGTAATGGAGAAAGTCCAACTCACATGTAAACTATCCTGAATGTCACTTGTTAAACTAATATGTATCATACATATATAGACGCATATTCGTTGTTGCAAAATACCATATTGATTTCTTCAGTTTTACTGTAGTACACAGGCATATCTTTAAAGATCTTTCATGCAAAATTGGGACTTAATCATCTCCCATCAATATCTGAATTAGTTTAAATGTCCTGTGCTTTGTTTATAATGGCACAGTTGTTATAATTTTATTTCATTGTGTTACACCAGTTTTGCATTTCTCTTCAGATTAAATAAATAAATAAATAAATCAGTGTGGTGATCTCAGCTTGCAGAACTAGATTTTCTTTAGCTTTTGATGATCTAAGAAATTGTCTTCTACTCATTATTAGGACAATTGGCAAGAGCTACATGCAGCATTTTTTGAAGTAGCTTCCAGGTAGAATCATTTGCAGCTGGATGATGGGACTGAGATGCTTACCCCTTAAAATTATGTGTCCATTTATTATGGGTTGAGGTTCCAGTTTTGGTTTGAGCAGGGAATATTTTTTTTTCTTTTTGTTTTCCCTAGCTACAGTCTACTTTATCCTACCAACTAATAATCTTACCTTTCTTTCTATTTTATTGTGAGAAATCACTACAAACAAACAAAGTAAATTTATATGCAGTGCGTATAAACTACCTGTAGTCATTACTTTAAAAATTAATAATTATTGCAATCAGTAAATTAAAATCCTAAATGATGTATGACAATTTCCTTGTATTGTGAAACATTCGTTCAGCATTTTGGTTTTCAAATTCATCAGCATGCTTAAATTTCAGCATGCGATTTGCTGAATGATAGCTTTTGAACATGCTCTGCCCTGTCTCGTCATTTTTCTCTTTTTTGTTCACACATGTAAGTACAATCTCATCAAAGAAAGATAAGGAGAACGGTCCTTCTCTATGTGAAAGAAAACCTACAGGCAGTTAGACTTAATAAAAACAACAAAGTTATTTCATGGTGAAATGTAAGCCATGCTATTGTACTACACAGAGCTGCCTGGTTGCTGCTACCTAATGATGCACTGTTTTATCTAATTTGGGGATTTTTTTCTTTCAAATGTCAAAAATTTGTTGTTATTATTACTAAAAGTAATTTATTAAAAAAAAAAAAAAAGATGGTGATGGTCTTGATGAGAGACAAACAGGATATTTCTATACTACTTATAGTTGTCTGGAATACTTGTGCAGCACATGTTCTGGAAGTTAGATATTGGACTCTATTTAAGGATAATTGAAGTATCAGCTACTGTTAATCCTTTAATTATTGTCTTGATGAAAAAACATAGCAATGCAGGTTAATTTGCAGAAGTAAGGTTATCTGCAGATAAGAAACCGACTCTGTTCAAGAGCTTATGGCCATGAATATATTTAATTGCATTCCACGTATTAGTGAACTTCTTTACATACATATTTATATATTTAGTTTGATTCGGTAATATGGTACTGTAAAAGCAAAAATGCTCTGGGTCTGGATTTTTGCACTCTTATCATATGTATTTTAGAATAAGCGAACAGAGTCAAATTAGGTCTGAGAATACTGATGCTCTCAGGCTGCTGAGAGAGGTCGTGGAGTCTCCTTCTCTGGAGACATTCAAAACCCACCTGGACGTGTTCCTGTGTAGACCTGATTTAGGTGTTCCTACTCAGGCAGGGGGATTGGACTAGATGATCTTTCAAGGTCCCTTCCAATCCCTGATATTCTGTGATTCTGTAATGGTAATTTTGTGAATACGCACAGAGCAACTATGCCGATTATTTGGATCAGGCTCTTTAATTACAAGCACTAAAGGATGGAGGAAGAGCTTTATGCCTTAGTACAACACAAATGGCTTTGCCTCAACACTGGTTTTAATAGTCACAGAAGACATTTTTCTTGCTATACTATCACAGGTTCAGGTGAGTCAACAGGCACTTAGTGCACGAATTGGAACTCACTGTCAAGGGAATGGAAAGATCATGACTGGAAGACTGTCATCCACAAGGTTAACTCCATTACTGACTTTTCCTATACAGGTAGGTGTGCCCTCTGTGCCTTTGCTTCAAGAAAATTTTGGCAAGACGCTGCAGAGACCAACAAAAGTTCTAGAGAGCTATGGTAGATAAACAGGTTAAGGAGTGTTGTACCACAATGGCTGAAATTTACCTGAAATTCACACAAAATCAATATTTCCAAATACTTCAAATTTTAAAGTAGCAACACTTATTCTGAAAATTGCCATTAAAAAGTGTATTTTGACATTAAAGAGTATAGCACTGGCTGTAAGGATTGTCCCGAAGACTGGTGCTCAATGGAGTTAAATCCATCTGATGGCCAGTCACAAGTGGTGTTCCTCAGGGCTCAGTGCTGGGACAATTTCTGNGAAGTGTTGGAGCAAGTGCAGAGGAGGAGCTGATGAAGGGCCTGGAGCATAAATCTTATGAGGAGTGACTGAGGGAGCTGTTTAGTTTGAGGAAGAGGAGGTTGAGGGGTGACCTCATCACTCTCTAGGACTACTTGAAAGGACATTGTAGAGAGGTTGGTGCTGGTCTCTTCTCACAGGTAATTAGCAATACAATGAGGGAGAATGGCTGCAAGTTACAGCAGGGTAGATTTAGGCTGGACATTAGGAAAGAATTCTTCGCAGAAAGAGTGGTCAGGCACTGGAATCGGCTGCCCAGGGAGGTGGTGGAGTCACCATCCCTGAATGTGTTTTAAAAGCTGTTTAGATGTGGTGTTGAAGGATATGGTGTAGGGGAGAACTTTATCGAGTAGGGCTGATGGTTGGACTCTGTGTATTCAAGGGTCTCTTCCAAGCTGAATGATTAATGATTCTATGATTTTCGGTATTTTCAAGTATCTCTACTGATCAACATGTCAAAATCTGTATATGGCATATTTTTCCTTGATCTTGGATATTTTAAAAAACCTTCAAAATAATTCATATCTGATTATGTGTTTTCTGCTATTTGACTTGATAATATTAAAAAATGCTACTGTATTTTTAAGCTTTCTCATATTTACACTCTCGAGTTACAGAATAGATGCTGTATAAATGAGTTCCATAGCGTTTCCTAGAAGTTAGGCATTTGAAGTCTGCTAGAAAAAGGTGGAAAGACAAGTGATCACACTGAAGATTACCAGACTCAAACTCTCTCTACCTTGAAGTTGTTTATTTGCTTCTGCCATGAACATCTCTCAAATTTGCTTTAAAATTTTCCCTAGGAATTGTTGCCTTTCAACTTGGTGTCACAAGTCAACTCGATGAGTCTTATGTTATGAAAAGAGGGAGACTCATTAAACTAGTGCTTTAAACCACATAATTTGTTTCACAGAATCACAGAATATCAGGGATTGGAAGGGACCTCGAAAGATCATCTAGTCCAATACTTTTTATTATACTGGAGTTTGGAAAAGCAAATTATGTGCTATTATGATGAGGTTTTGATCTACATTGCTACAGCAAGTGTCTATACTTAAATAACTTAGGCCAAAAGGGAGCAATAATCTTAACGACCTTCATTCTGAAAAGCCTTCTTGAAGGGTCTGGATGTTGAATATGTTATTAGACCCTTGAAATGATTGATATTTTCTAAATATTGTCAAGGTAGAAAGTTAAAAGAATGAGAGTTGTGGGGCATTCCCTAAATACTATTTGTCAGCTCTAAAGAATAGCTTCCAGGATTTTATAAAGAGATATATCCATTGACTCACATACTTGAGAAACTTTAACTGTTGAGGAGGGTGATTGGTAGAGGGAAAGAAAGAGGAATCTTAAAGAACTTCTGCGACAGAATGGTAAATGGGATTGTAGATGGAAGAGAAACAGTGCCTGCCATACTGCTAAAATACTGCAGTTTCACTCAGAAATTTCTAGAATTATCATATCAGTGCTCAGGCTCACAGAGTTTGGACAATTTTCCAAAGAGAATATTTTAAAAAAGAGCTTGGTAACTAACTGATGACTTAGAACTAAGATGGCTGTCTAAATGTAAAAATCCAGTTAAAATTACAGTCAGGGTCCAGAACACAGGTGTTTTTCAACTTTAGCCTTTGAGAATTTAGCATTTAGATAACACACCTCCCATGAGATGACAGTGTTGGCCATCTCACAAGATTGAGTTGTTATTTTCTGTGGGTGACAGTGGTGTCAGCACTCACCTAGGAGTATGCATGCTGATTTCCTTTCTGGCATACCCTGGCCTCCATCCATAACAGTGGAGTGGGGGTGGGCTTCACATCTCTTGCTGAGACTGTGTCACTATGATTAAGTTATCCAACAAGAAGCAGCCTGCAGAGGGAGCATAAGTGTGTGCCCTGGAAATACCAAGATCTGGAACAAGGAGTTTGCATACCTCCAGCAATTTTAAAATCCTTTACAATAGGTAACTTGGGCATTTCAGAACCTAAATACTGTGATTGGAACCTACTCCAAAACCTCTTATACAAGAGTTACTGCAGCCAGAAAGACATTTTTTAAGTTTGTTGTTGTAAATATTTTTGTAAGAAAATATTAAACAGTGTCAGCTGCCTTCTTTCATCTTCACCATTTGGTGGATCTTCCTAGACAATGAAAAGTTTATACATATCTATGAGTCACCAGCAGATAAAGGTTAATCTTGAAAAATCTCCAAAGAAGGTCTTCATCCTCTATGCTCATTAAAGCTATCAGTGTGCTCTCCACACAAGTCTCATCCTAGATGCAGCTGGACACTGACAGAGCCTGTAAGAACCTTGCTGCCTTGAATTGCTCTGCATGAGCAGGAGAGAGAGGTAACAGTGACAGCAAGGGAGACACAGGCAGGGCAGGCACACCAACAGGGACTGCTGTCTTGCCAGACCTGAGTGAAATGAGGTCATGGGATGGTAAGCAGGGCCAGCTAGGAGTCCAGTGATTGCTAAACTAGTCCATGCCAAGGACAAGCTGGAAAATCACATCAGCAGATTAAGATTCAGATCACCAAGAGCAAGTAAGGGCACAAAATAACTCAGGCAAGGAGCAAGGACAACTGGACCATTATATCATACAAATATTTATGACTCACCTTCCCTGTACATGTTTAATTGTGGAAAGTGATGAAGCAGAAAATAATAGGATTAGTAATGAATAATAAAACCAAATCATTAACTGCCAATTATTAATATGCATTAATAATTAATAATATGACTAATCGGGTAATACTAGAAATAAAATAATAAAGAAGTAATAAAATTCCCCAAACTGGGAATTACACATGGTTTTCAAAGTCACTGTTGCCATAATTAACTTAATTGTAATTTAGGAAAGCTGATCTCAGGTTTAGGTTCTAGTCTGTTACTCCATGTCTACTTTATGTCTTCTCTGAGAATTCATAATTTACTATCAATGCCTTAGGGCTGGCATATTTTTATTTCTGTAGCCACACTGTATAGTCTGATGACCTAATTGCATAACTGAGGAGCAAGAATAAAGCTTGAGTACAGCACAACCAATATGCAAACAGTCATGCTAAATGTGCAATTTGTGTATGATGATCATGACATTCCCCTTTCCAAATTTATGTAACAACAATTGTTTTAGGCATAACCCATAGAAAAAACAAGTTGTCAAGGATTTTTGAAGAAAATGTGTTCTATATGAATTGACTTTTTCAGTCCTTTTGCCTGGCCTTCCTTTTCTTGTCCATGTGAAGCCAGTTTTATTCACATTACCACAAAATGGTGTCGTTTTAGAACTAAATACACTTTACTGTGCATCTGACTTCTATGACCCAAGGTCTTTAGTGCTTTAGCTAGAGTCCTTTTGTCTATGAAGTGTTGACGTTTTTAATGCTAATTGTTCTTCATGTTTAGTTCCACTGCAGTACTTAAGAAAGGACCCGTGTTGTCCCTCTTTAAGTAATGAGGAAATATTTCTGTGTAAAGCTTTATTACATTTTTATCTGTTTAGTATTTCCTCTTTACCACCTGCTTGGATTCATACTATTTGTTCTCTTTGCCTCTTAATTTAAGCTTGCTAATCATCTCTTAATGCAGTTTCAATGAAACATCCCTTGTATGAAACCTCATCAACTACCTCATTACCAAATCTTATTGAAATCACTCCACCTACTATCATCTGGCCAAATTTCCATTATCTTTTGTCATTGAGAATGTGGGCAAGGAAAGATTAAGTTATATGAACACGAAAAACTAAACACTAAAAAGAATTTCTGGCTTTAGAGAACATAAGGCAAATAACCTGCAATGTAGTAATAATAACACTTATTAGCATTTTAGATCTTGGGTTAATCATTATTTGATCTTATCATATTACACAGAGGCAGGAAATAAGCATCCTATAAAGAAAAGACACAGGTCATGCAGTCAGCACATAAAAGTGTCATTTTTACAGTTTTATAAATCTCCCTGTATAAGACTGGATTTCCTCTTTTGGGTATAGCTAAGTAAAGTTCTTGAAACAGCTGTAAGCCTATTATTTAAAGACAAAACTTGCACCACAAATGTTAAACAATAGTCAAATGAACGTTTCATTGGCTTTGTGGCATTTTTAAGAGGTGTCAGTGAAAGGTGTCAGTGAAAGACGACCAGCCTGGCTGATGAGAGAGCTTTGCTTGGAACTCAGAGGGAAAAAAAGAGAGTTTATGATCTTTTGAAGAAATACTGTTTAACTTCTGTATCTTGATCTGGATGAGGGGGTGAAGTGCACTCTCAGTAAGTTTGCAGAAGATACCAAAGTCCAAGATAACTCTCAGTAAGTTTGCAGAAGATACCAAGTTGGGCAGGAGTGGTGATCTGCTTGAGGATAGGAGGGCTCTACAGAAGGATTTAGACAGGCTGTATTGATGGGTGAAGGGCAGTGGTATGAGGTTCAACAAACCAAGTACCAGGTCCTGCACCTTGGTCACAACAACCCCATGCAGCGACTGTATCGCTGGAAAGATGCCCGGGGGAAAAGGACTAGTGGATGTTGGTGGATACCTGGTTGAATACAGGGCAGCAGTGTGCCCAGGTGGCCAAGAAGGCCAGCAGCATCCTGGCTTGTATCAGAAATAGCGTGGCCAACAGGACCAGCAAAGCGATTGTCCCAATGTACTTGGCACTGGTGTGGCTACACCTTGAACTGCACTGTGTTCAGTTTTGGGCACCTTACTACAAAAAAGATATTGAGGTGCTGAATTGTTTTCAAAGAAGGCCAGCAAAGCTGGTGAAGAGTCTAGAGTGCAACTATTATGAGGACCAGCTGGGGGAACTGTCGCTGTTTAGCTTGAAGAAAAGGGGGCTAAGAGGATACCTCATTGTTTGCTGCAACTACTTGAATGGAGGCTGTAACGAAGTGAGTGTTGTCTCTTTTCTGAAATAAGAAGCAACAGGACGGGAGGAAATGACATCAGGTTGTGCCACTGAAGGTTTAGAAAGGCTTATCAAGCATTGGCTCTGGCTGCCCAAGGAAGTGGTTGAGTCACCATCACCTTGAATCTATTTAAAAGATGTGTAGATGTGGTGCTTAGGGACATGGTTTAGTGATGGACTTGGCAGTGCTAAGTTAATGGCTGGACTTGACCTTAAAGGTGCTTCCTATCCTAATTGATTCTATGATTCTACAATCCTATGAATTTTCCCCTTCCTCAAAGTTATTAATTAGAAGAAATATGAGCATCTATCATACCTTAATGGACATAGTCTCAAAAAAATACATCTGGAATATTAAACAATAATGAAAGTGATGTGAGTACCACAATTTAGCCTTTACAATCTAATTCATACCTTGCAGGAAAGAAGTGCAGCTAACACAACATTTAATCTCTAACTAATGTATTGCTCATGAAGATGTTAGCCGATAGCTGTGGATCCATTATTTTGCCTCTTCTGCAGAAGCTGAGCAAGCTTTACATACAGCACCTCGTTGGTGTGTTTACCACACTCCAGAAGTGGGGACACCCAATGGAGCAGAAAGGAAATTCAATTTTCATAACAGTAGCAGTTTTGATCCCTTCTTTTTAGTATACTAATAAGTATAAAATCTCTGTGAGGTTGTGTTGCCAGAATTAAAAATCACTGAATTCCTTAACATCCGGGTAAAAGAGCAGACTATTTCTTCCAATATCTGTTAACATGAGCAAATTTTCCTTATATAAGGACCAGTCTAGTTACTAAAAGTAGTGAAATATCTCATATTCCTAGATTTCAAAGTTCTTAAATTTTGGGGTCAGAACTGAAGTCATTGTGGTCTGATACTGTATGTTATTCAGACTGTAGAACTTTTTTATTATTCTTGTATGAAGTCCAGCAACAAAGAGCAAAGCCTATAACCCTCCATGTTCAAGATTCATAAAAAATATGTATTTTTTCTTTATTTCTGTACAAGACTAATGTGTAAGCTTTAGTTCTCCCATGGTCTTTATAAGCTGTCATACATATCCTTAGTTGGAGGGCAATCTACAATATCATCTTCCATCATGACAAATAGTCTTGAGTTGCAAGCAGAGAATTTGTCTTCACTCTGGTTTGTACTGATGGCTAATCATACTCGCAGTCAAAAGGGTTTTTTCTCATTTGATTATGACATTAATTCATTAATTTTTTTTTGCTTTTCTCAACTAGGTCAATAAATCCTTTAGAATAGAAATATTTTCATACATATATGAAAGGCCCCTACAAGGCCTTAGATCTAAATGAACAGAACTTCAAATATCTATCTCTACAATAAGGCATTTTTTTGCAGCCCTTTAATTTGTGGTTCTTTTCTTCTTATTCTCCATTGCTTTCTAAATGAGTCTTCTAACTGAATTTATTTACTGTGTTTATGTCTCATCAATGTTTTAAAATAAAGTAAAAATAACTTTCCCCTCATTATTATGGTTCTGTTTATACTTCAGAACACCTTATATCCTTGTCTTCTTGCTGTGCCATATCCACACTGCACATAGTATTGTGTAATTCTCTATGAATTATATCTGAATTTATTTTTTAAAATTCAGAATTTAAAATATTGTCAAAATGTTTACACTTAATGAAGCTCCTTAGATATATCCAATTTATTATTCCTACTGAACACCAGTTTGTACCGTCTGTCAGTCAGTCCATTTCTTAATCCCTTTTCAAGAGATTGTGAAAATTATGTGCTAATTTCTAAAGTCTGTGTAATGGTATAAGTCATGCCCATGTAACACCTAAATATATTACATCTGCAGTTACCTTTGTCAGTCAAACTTGCAATCTCATCAAGAAGTGAAATCAGTTTTGTTTGATAAGACCTGTCCTCCATAACATAATATTGATTGCATTTATATTGCGCTTAATTTAATTATGTATTGATTGAAAGACATGTCAGCTTTCCATTCTTTTACTCAAGAATGGTAAAATGGTAATCAATCTATACTTTAACTCTGTCACCCTACTGTCTCCATTGGCACACTATTAACTCTATTCTTACCTTCAAAAATTACATCTCCATTCTATTATTGATTAAAAATAGCAGGAAGCTGGAAAGAACCCCAGCCAAAACTTTTTAGACTCTTGGTTATCCAGACCTGCTGATTTAAGAGGGTCTTTACAAATAAGGAAACAACTGTGAAGAGTGCCATTCAGATTACTGCTTTCACTTGCTTAAACAATGAGATATTAGGGACTTTGATCAGGTTCCCTTCTTTCAAAAAAACCCCACCAGGTTTATGAACAAAGCATTACCATGGGATCTCTGTTACTAAGAGCACAGCAGGCATTCCCAATGTTCAGAGTTTTCTAGCCATGTGTTTTCCAGCTGGTCTCTGCTCTATCTCTTATTTTTCTGGGAGGGACCCACTATAAATGATTCTCTAGAGTATGTGTTTTCTATTTCTGTTGCATAGAAATGCACTTAAAATTCATACAATGTTCAAAACTGTTATTAACACTCTCAAATATTTTGTCTAGATAGTTCTTGCTCAGATCATCCTGTAACCAATGCTCTGGATGAGGCTTCTGATGTTCTGGCCAACTGACTCCATGAGGCAGAAAAACTTTGCCTTCCAGGTTGGCTGTATGAAAGTAATACTTCTTCCCAGCAGCTCCTGGTCTACCATCAGTGAGAGAGAGAGAGTGAGGAAGAGAGGGAGACAGAGTGACAGAGTTTAGTTGGTTCAGTTTGAAAGAGTTTAGGAGATCTGCTTGCTTTCTTTTCACACTGTGCCTACTCTGATCATATCTCCCTAGCACTCCTAATATCCCCAGTGTATTCAGACTCTTCCCCCATTTTATCACTACAATCGTCACCACAGTAAAAAACTCTACTGGTAGTAGAGGAACTGTTGTACCCTGAAGGCAGCTAAGAATATCTGAGGGAGAAAGGCTCAAATGTCAACAGGAGCAACAAAGCTATCTCTATCGTACTTGATAGTTCAAAAACCATGGGTTTATGAATAAGCCAGTATGCACCTGAGAATGTAACTACCTACCTATCATACATCAGAAATATATCTATTAATCACTTATTTTTCTCTACATAAGTATGAGGAATGCTCTCCCATCAAGGGATTGATAATATATCACTTTTCTATCTGAAGAGTATGTAGCAGATCACTTCTCACTCAGCCTGTGCAAAAAGATATTTAAAGTTAATAGCAAAAGACCTGAAACCAATAGTGTAAATGCAGTGAGCTGGCAAAAAGAAGTACCCTAAACCAGTGGAAATGGAAAATGGTAAGTCTTGATTGCATTGTGGTAGTGTAGAACTATCTAAAACATTTTAAACATATCAAGAAAAACACTTTAGAGATTTCCTTGTGAAATTAATAGAAATAACTATTGGACATGAAATGAATTCCAGAAAAGTAGTTGACTTAAGATTGATTAGAAACAGGTATATCCATATTCTTCTAGCTATAGTTCTACAGAATTGTATCAATACTGCATTATTTTTGACCTTTGAAAATTGGTTAAGGCTAATATTGGGATTTCTGCTTAGTGTTTGTACCCATCAGAGCGCCACTTGGTGGTGCTCACCCATTTAGCAATGGCATTACAAATGGTACTAGCACTACAACTGCCCCCCCCC
>VZTM01029319.1:53497-67352 GCA_013400555.1 Jacana jacana | reverse complement strand
CAATGCCTACATCAAAAATTAAAAGATTGTGAACCAGGCCACCCAAATCAAGAGATTCAAAAAAATAATAAATCAAGGTTTCCTTTATCAGTCTTCCTGGTTTGCACCTTCTATGTGCATTTTCAATATTAGTTTAGTTTACTTTGAGAACTACAGTCTTCTCTTATGGAAAAATGAGATTCTTGTGCAAGTCAATGGGTAAGGATAAAAAGGGAAAATACTCTTGTTTAAAAAATGCTCTTGTTTTACTAGTACTAAACCATCATCATGTGAAATGTTTTAAAGTCTCCTCTTTGCCCTATGTCACACAATTGGTTTTTGAGCAATGTGGTCAAACAGGACAGCAATTTTTGTTCTCTGTTATTTAAAAAATGAAACACTATTCTAATTTTGTTTTCTATTTTTCCTGACTAAATATTCTTTTAGAATGAAGCATTTTCTGTTTCCTTCAGGACATAAATTCATCATGATATATATAGTGCTAATTGATGTAATGCTTGAAGTCCATTCCAGTGCTAACAGGCACTAAAATCAAATAGTGCTGAGTTTCTTGTGGAGAGATTATTACACTGACTAGAAAAATGAAAATAAGAATAGAATGATCACAATTGCTTTGATGCCAACAACAGGATTCTCCACACGCAAATAGTCATACATCTCTGGCCAGAAATCTCTTATTTATTGAAATAATGCAGAAGGGAGCTGCTTAGTAAACAAGATGGGCCTCAAAGGATCTGAAAGCTAGCTGATAGGAAAAAGAAATGAAGGTGACAGTGATTTCTTCACTTCTATATACATGGAGTTAAATGTGGGACCACACAGACTGCCATAATAAAAGCCACCTGATACCTGGCCTAAGGCACTGATTATTAATATATTAAAGCTCCTTGCCCAGTCAGTAATTTAGTAATAAAGACAGTACATCACTGGAAGTCAAATAGGCTGGCCCATTAGGCAGAGTATGTGGATGTGCCTGCAATTTTGCACATGTGTTCTGGCATAGCTTGTCTTTACAAAGATGCCAGACTCAGGTCAGAGCCCCTGTTTATTTCCTTTATGTCTCCTATTATAAGTCTCAGTAGGACTGAAAGATCACTGTTAAAATCCAAGACTGCAATTTGCAAGCCACCTACAGTGTTTGATGCTCAGTTTCTATTCATCTCAGTGGGATGTGAATTCCCAAATACCTTTAGCACTGGAAATCTCAACCAAATCTCCAGCCTCATTTTGGCTCATTTGAAACTTGTATTGTCTCCAAAGGGAGCTTGATTGGGATTTATAATTAATCCTACTATGCGGGTAAAATTACACTGGCAATATCTCAGCCAATGCCCTATAGTCCGTCAAATCCGCCCTGTAATCTGATGGTGAATTATTTAACCACCACACCAGAGCCAGCATATCACAGGAGCTTCAATAACTTGTATTTATGTCCTGAATATGTCCATAGCAGCTGTTAGAATGTGAATAACAATTTCCACAGAGAGCTTCCTTGCAGTCTTGTACTAAGCAAAGGCTTGGAAGAATTGAAATAAACTAGGTAATTTACAGATATTAACCTTAAGAGCAAACCCAATCCTCATCACAATAATTGCTCCACCAGGGAAAGCCATGATCTTAAAGGTCCCTGTGAGGAACTTCACTGACCACCTGAAGAGAAGTCAGGTCCAAGTAACCATATGGACGCACTACACTGAACAGGATTTTCCACTAAAAGAGCAATGTCGGTCAGTCAGCAGTTTCAAAATATGTTTTTGCCCAACGTATTCGGGTATCATAAAAATTACTTCATTTAGAAGTTTTATTTTTCCTTTATTACATTAAAACTGAACCAATTTTAGCCATAGATGCTTTTTCACCGCTAACAGAACTCAAGCCAACTGAAAAGTAGTCTTTAAAGAATTTGAAATACACATTTAAATCCTACTGTAATAAAGGAATAATAAGTAGAAGTAATAAACTTTAAAGAAAACACAAAATAAAAAGAGTGCAAAATTTTAGCAAACATTTTTAGAAGGTGTGAAGTCAACTTTGGCGTACTTTAGAAACATGTACATGTTAACACCTTTCTTTCTGCAATAGACTCAGATGAACAGAGAGACTGAGGAAAAGAACAGGTAAATCTTGAGCAGCTTTAGAATTCATGGATTCGATTAATAGTCCACAATGTAACATCTTCAACCTCTATAACATCCTCTGATTGCAGAAAAGGTTGCAAGCACAACTGGTATTTGGGAACTGCAAATATATTGTTCCATTTTGCAGGTGATGTGGGTCGAGATGAAGCAAGTTTAAAGACGGTACAAACACTGCATGAACTAGAGGGGAAGCCTTGGCCCTACAGAGATGAAGAGCCAGTTTCACCAATGGCTGTACCAAAGCCAAGATTTCCTCAAATGTATATATTAATCTCATTATCATCTTTGTTTCTATTGCCATACAGACCTAGAGGCAAAAAAGAGCAGTGGAAAATAATATGTGCTTTCTCCACTCCTCTGGCCTTTCTCTCATATGAAATTCACTCGTACAAAGTTGTAAAAATGTAGCCTCCTGAGGCCCCAAAAGGCATTCCCCACTCCACTAGTGTACGTCAGTTCTTCGCTCTAGCTCCTTCTTTTATGAAAGTGGACTGGTAGTGGGAGTCAATGGGAATTTACCGTTTCCTTTCATGGAAGCAAAGTCCTGTCTCCGCCATTCTCATTGCGTGTCAGCTTTTGAAAGAAGTGTTGCTAGAGGCAGGAATACTTTAAAAAAAGCCCAGCAGATTTCTAAAGTTGGATTTAAAAGTGTTCTTTAAGAGTTTCCCTGAGGTGTTTATGGATTATATTGCTCAATTAGCTACTTTATATTGCAGTATTTTCTTCAAAAGCAATCTTTGGCTAATTGTAAATTCTTAGAAATATGCTTCATATTTCAAAAGTCCTATTTTACAGCTGCAATAATGTCCTCCAGGGCACACAAGAGAGGCTGTAATGGCACATTTTGGCCATGAAAATCCATTACTGGACTTCAATACCCACCCCATCATCATGATGGGTGTCTCCAACTCATTAGCTTTACCTAGTAACAAGCTGATGTTAGCACCTGTTCTCACACAATGGATTTTAACAGAAACGGGGCTAAGCTGAATGCATCTGGGGAAGTTCAGCTCAGGGCTGGCTGAGTCCCTCATAAATACGTGGAGGGTTAATATCCACAGTGTGCACAGATCCCCAGGTTTAGTAGTTTTGACAATGGACTTCAGTAAACAAAGTATTTAAATGAACAACCCAAAGTATGCTTCATTCTCTGTATACACTGGACTGCTAAACATGCAAGCTGTAAAACTGGGAGCAGCTGAAGTTCTGAATCTTTAAAAGCAGCCAGCTCTAGCACCTAGGACCTGGGATAAACACCTCCAGGTTGAGTTCAGTTTTGAAAGAATTCTGCTGATTTCCTATATAGTTTTTTTACTTGACTCAAAATAATTATAACAGAAGAACCAAAATTTTATGACGTCTCAATTAAGAAGTGACGTTCTTCCCAGAGGCTACTGTAACTACTGTTACAACGGTGGCTAAATATAATACCTACTGCAGGAGAATTACGCTCATCTGAAACTCTAGCATTCCCTTTGTATAAAAACAAACTTGTCCACCTTCCTTCTTTCTACTGACATAAAAAAGCATTTCACCCGTGCTCAGTGAGCTAATGAAACATTTGCTTTCACTGCAATGAGTAGCTTGGGACATCACTAAGAACTTTAGCAGCTTGAGTTGATTCATTAACTGGTAGAACCCTCTCATCTGCGGGAACATTTGTAAAAAAGCAACTTGAAACCACTATTCATAATTCTTTCTTTTAGAAAAAGATGAATGGCACCAAATAACTGAGTATTTTGCAGTTTGTCTAGGCCCTGTTCCCAAAATAGTGGCAGTCCAGCTCAAAGGCACTTGGAAAAAAGCTCCCAATGGGAACACACAGATGAAGACCACAAGCAGAAGTTGACAATCTCTAAAACCAAGATAGTCTTTAACAGCTCTCCTTCAGGCTGAATATGGAATCTGTCATCACAGCATTTTTTGACTGAATTTGACACAAGCCAGGGAACAAATCATTCTTACAGAGGCTGCCACAAAAAGCAACCTTGAGTGCATTTGCACCTCAGAAGAGGAGAGAGCAGGGCTGGCAAGGAAGTGTCAGACATGCTGATCTTCCAAAATCTGGTAAGCCTTTGCACTGGCTTCCAGCTCTGAATGCCTCATAGCTCATCTATTCCTAATCCTTCCAGCATGTCTCTCCTCAGAACAGGATATCCTAGGCACAGCAGAGTAAATCTAGAAATACTAATTTAGAGGCAGGGGAAAGGCAAGTTTCCTTGCTGTGCTGACTGGGCTTGCACAAATGCCTACAGGGGTAAACGCTCCTCTTATTTGTATCCTTCTCTTCATCAAGAGAGGTCGTAACTTTGGAACAACAATAAGACTTCTTTGTTCTGTTTTAAGATAATTTAGAGTACAGAGATAACATCAACTCCAAAGAAGAATTGATTCTCACAACTCGACCCCTGTGAATAAGATTCTGTAAATGACAGAGATTTCCAACCCCTGATGCAATACAGCCATCACTTTCAATATAGATCCATTCTTGTTTACTGTCTGTAAGTATTTATTTCTGTACACCCAATGGGTGTCTTTGTGCTTCCCGGAGAGGTTGTGGCATCTCCAGCCTTGGAGTTACTCAGAACTATGTCACTAGACACCAAGCAATCTGATACAACTTTAAAAGCCGAGTTTATCTTTGAAGCTAGCCCTGCTTTCACTAGGGTTTCAAGCAGAAGACTATCAGAAGTCCCTTTCAATCTAGATTACCCTGTGACTTAACAGCTCTATACCACCCCGGCTCAAGCACCTAGAGATCACTTGGTTTATGTCTGTTGGTCTCCATTTTGATATGTGTATTTTGTGTTATCCAAGTTATGCCATATTATCCTCTCCTTACTGAGCTTGCACAAAGGGAAAGCCAACACACTACAGTCAGAGCTGCATGGCAGAATTGGGGCTCTCATTCAGTACAGCAGGCAAACTGAACTTTAAACCTAAGGGTAGCAGCACTGACAGAGCAGAACCTTTCAAACAGTTTCTCCTTGCTTTCTGAATTGGTCAAGTTATATTTGTGCTATACACCTGTTTCTCAACTGACAACACAGCACCTGAGCTCTCTGGGTGAAATCTGCTATCGAAGTGAAATGAAATATTTAACTAATTCAATTAAAAACATTCAGGATTCAACTCCTGTCATAAGAGTTCTATTAAAATTAATAAAACCAGATTCATTAGGTGGCAAATTTCTTGTATAAAACTGAAACCTATTGTAGTGAAGCAGCAAAAAGTTTAAATTATGAAATATTAACAGCCTTCCAAAGCAAAGGGAAAATGTAGAAGTGAGGCAAGCCATGAACATGAGGTAAAAATCTGTATTTCCCAAAGGCTAGGACTCAGGGCAGCCTCCATATCCAGTGTGGGAAAAGCCAGACCACTGTGACCCGGAGCTGAACGCAAAACCTGAAACGTCCAGAACTACACGCCAGCCTAGCCTAGTCCCCTTCCTAAAAACCCCTTTTAATGAGGTGTAACGTGACTGACATTAAGAACAATTCTGAACCACTCATCCGTAACGTACTAACCTCCCAGAACTGGGACTTTTAAAAAAGTTTATTGCTGAAGAGACTAGTTCTGCATTTCATGATCAAGTGTATATGTTTACGTATGCCTCCCTACTAAGGTACTATGATGCTGGTTTCTGTAGCAGAGAAGACTAATTCCCATCAGACCACACACTCTGATCTGGAAGAAGACAGAATAAATAATCAAGATTCTTACTCCTCCTGTTCTTGGAAAGTCCCAAGTGCAGTGCTAGGGTTCCTGAACAACATAAATAGAGCAGCATAATCACCCAGAGACACACAAGCCAACAAACTAATGCCTGGGTTCCCAGCTCTTTAACCTGCATAGCTCCATTGCAGTCAAAAAGCTGACAGTAATCTTTGCCACCTGAAAATCTGCCCTGAGCCTTAAGCAACTGGAGAACGTGGCTGAATATCAGCTACCTTCAATTTAAGGTAACTGCATTTGTCCAGCTGAAGTTTTTACTAGAAAGTTATATTCCTTTTGTAACTGAGCATTGCTTTATATATCTAATATATCTAATATCTACTATATACAGTGGGTGTCCAAAGCACAGGCTTTGTGTTTGGAGACATCTAAATATATTAGCCAATTTAATAAATAACAATGATCAAAAAGCATGGATCTCTCCCTGAAGGTAAAGAACACCCTCTTAATGAAAAAAACCTTGCAATAATCTTGGATCCATCTCCAATTTAGACCTTGTATTCTCCCCTGTCATCAGAGTTTCAATTGCCTTTGCTATGAGCTCTCGGTTTCAATTTACAGAGCATTAGCCCTAGGCTCCTCCTCAGCATCTTCAGCTCCACTGGGACATGAATTCCAAAACACCATCAGTTAGAGGAGTGTCAAAAAAAATCCTGGTGACAAACAAAGCAGAACAGTTGCCCAAGGAAATGGGGTATATCCCCAATACATAAGAGTGCTAAGTGGATCCAAAACCACAGGGGCCAAAACACTCTGAAGATGTGGACAGGAAGCTCTTTCTAAGGCAGGATGTCTACTGATTCAATCAGATAAGCAGCCTACAAGCCAGGGAAGACTAAGCAAAGTGAAAAAACAATAGCATCCAGAAGGAGATATCAAAATCATAGGTATGTAGAGATGCTATGCATTTGTGTAGTTCTTATTACTACAAGGTGCCACATAAAGTGAAGACAGTATGTCAGCAACAAGCATTAGTCAAGGAAAAACAAGTTAACACAACAAGAACCATGAGGGCCACTACAAGCGAAGGTGATTAGACCTCAGCTGGCTTCTCTCTCCAGGAGACCTTAAAGCAAAGGCGCATGCCCATACATAAACCCTCACTTTTCCTGCTTCGTGTCTCACTCCTTGTTAATCTGTTTTTCAGTACAGCAGACCAGCCTAAGCACTTGAAGGAGCGTTAGCAGTATTCTCCTGCTTGGCACTGACTGCACGTGGCAGCTGCATAGCTTGTAGTCAGTCAATTTTGCAGCTGGTCTGGTAGCAGTTGGCAAAAATCTACTGTCCAGATGGACATTAAATTTGCATTATTTATAATATATCAAAAGTGAATAAACCTATATCAAAGTGACTTATAAGGATGTTTATTTAGGACTTGTTTCTGACAGTTATGAAGCCATTTTCATCCAAGCCATGCTTAGATGGTGAATGTTTTACTCAACCATAGGAAAATGTTCCACAGCTCTTGATCACTTTTAGCCCTTACATACTCCACACAGACAGAAGGAGAACTTAGAAGTCCAGTTCTTTTCATATTATTACCTTAAACTGCATAAACCCGTTTATGATTACAGCACTTGTGTCTGAAAGCATAAACTGTGCAAGGAACTGGCTTGCTGAAGTTTTCCTACTTGCCCTGTGAAAGAACAGGAAAGAGGCAGGTCACAAGCCAAAGTTTTCAAATGAGAAAGCAGAGTCCCCAGCGAGATACGCCATTAGAAGAGGCCAGTGCCTGATGGACTGTGCGACCTGAGTGCTCCATCACACCAGGCAATGCAAACAGGTTTCCTACAGTGTTCCTTCTATCTCCCAGCCAACTTTGAAAATTCCCCTTATCACACAGATGGTATTCCCTATGGTGTGAATAATTCTTCAGAATTCCTAGAAAACAGTCATTCTTTATATTGAAAGTTTTTTACCTTCGCAATACTGACAGAAAATACATAACAGCGAATGATGATGAGGTGTGTCCTTTTTATGAATAATCTGACCTGAGAAACAATATCTTTTGCTTTGAAAATTATAGCCTTTAAAAGAAAGTAATCTTCATTTATATCTTCAGTTATTAGCACTTCTAGACAGTCAGTATGCAATCCATTTTGCAAATATAGGCTTTAAAAATTGTAACTAAAATCCTCTGTGAAGAAAACAGGTCATGAAAAGATTATATTTCTTCCTATAGAATGACAGAAATTGAGACTCCTTTAGACCCAAGCAGTAGAACAACTGACCACTTTATCACTTTCTGAAGCTACTATCAGATCAGCCCATTGACACTGCTTCAGCACCCCTTCAAATACCAGCTGTGGCTGTGTACATCACCATTTGTATATTTTTTATGCTCTCCTCGCTCTGCTCAGGAGATGAAGCATACTAATAAGACTTTCAAGCATGTGCACCAATAAGGTAGAGTACACTACCATGAAACTGCCTAGTATTTCCACAGTGTAAGCAGACTGCGCCGCCCGTGGTGTTTTAGCAATCCAAGGTCACTTGCCTTACACATCACTCACTCCTAGATTCCACATCATTAAACACCTAATTCTATTCACTGAAAACAGCACAAGCTTCACTGGGAGAAAAAATATTACACCAGCCATGACCACTTTGCCATTGATTTGCTAATCCAGTAAAAATAGTTAGAGTGCCTGTCACAAGTCCAATAGGATACAGTTGAACAACATATCTCAAGTAGTGGCTGTTAATCACGGATAAGCAGCTCTTTGATGGAGATGACAGTTCCAGCCTAACAAGCTGGCACTTCAGAGGCATGTGCTGCTGAAGGCAGTGCTGTCTGCACTGTATTGCCGCTCTACAGTTTGCTCAATGCTGGCAGCTGCAAGACAGCACAGCATTCAGGGGTGGCATGAAAGGAGCAAACTATCAACCAGCATGAACATAGGTCTCAAGTTTCCATTTCCTTCTTTAGATATCCCAGGTAATGAGAGAAGTTCTATGAAGAATGCAACTAAAGTCATCATGGAGCAGAGAAACCGATAGACTACATCTATGATAGACACAGAAGAGAATATTTCAGTCATCAGAAGGCACCTACAAGGATCATCTGGTGCAACTGCCCAACCAATTCAGGGCTGAACAAGTTAAAGCAAATTATTGGGAGCATTGTCCAAATGCCTCTTTAACACTAACAGCTTTGGAGCACCAACCACCTCTCTAGGAGGCCTCTTCTAGTGTTTTACCACTCTCTTCGTAAAGAAATGTTCCCTAATGTCTAGTGTAAACCTCACCCAGTGCAGTTTGCCCTCTTGGCTGCTGGGACACATTGAGCCCACTCTCAACCAGCAGCCCCAGACCCCGTTCTGCAGGGCTGATTTCCAGCCACTCCTCTCCCATTTTATACCTGTGCCTGGCATTACTCTGTTCTAGGTGCAGAATCAAACATTTCAACTTGTTAAATTTCATCCCATTGGTCATTACCCAATGCTCCAATCTGTCCAGATCCCTCTGCAAGGCCTTCTGTCTCTCAAGAGAGTCAATAGCACCTCCCAGTTTGGTATCAGGAGCAAAGCTGTTAATGGCACATTCAACTCTTGCATCCATATTGAACAGGACTGGCCCTAGAATTGAACCACATTAAACCACCACAGTATCCAGTTCAGTATAATTACTGCCTGCATTCAGCAACATCCAGTGTCAAAGTGTTGTTAGATTCAACTCCTTTGTTGATGTCCTCACCATTTTCTTTTACAAATACTTCAAATTTGGGCTGGGTCTGGTGCCAAGGTCCTTTTTGATCAATTAGAGCAAATGTTTGTCAGTGAGGACAGTTTCCAAAGTGACTGAGCATCGGCTGGCACTCTATTGCTGTATTTAGGGTGTATACTGGCCTGTGCTTCAAAAGCTGTGCCAGTGGAGCAGTTTACAATGCTCTGGACCTCTGTACTTTTTCTTACTCTCTTGTTTTCCTCCCCCCACAAAGGGGAGATGCTGTGGAAGGGCCCCTGTTACATTCAAAATCAGTTGGGTAAACTTTGTTTCAAGTACAGGTCTTTCTGAGCAAGCCTGTTTTGTGTTAATCTATTTGGAGATGGTCTGTCTCTTCAGAGCTTTGACAGAGGCATTGAACACTGGGTTGGCACACAAGTGGCAGCAACCTCTAGCCAGTACATCAAGTTATAGGAAGGGACATCACACTAAACTAATGTTAAGAGGAGTCACACTGAAGTTTGCAAAAACAAAATTAATCTGACAGTAGTCAATGAAAGATCTGTGTTTAAATGGTTTGGGGCTTGTCTAGTATAACACAGAAAAAACACAATTGTTAACTACTGAATCAGATGTCCAAAAGAATAGCCTCTAGTCTGCAAACAGAAGTGAACTATTTAATTTCCTACATCCAGGTAATCCCATTGAAGACTTAAGCACATAATGTTCACATCACTCAATCCTTCTCTCAGCTGTATGCAGCATTAGAGTGTTGTGAGTTGGGTTTTCCACCAAAAAAAGAATAAAAGAAATCTCAAAGACAAGCTTCTTCCAGTAAAAAGTCAGGTTTTTTCCTTGTAATTAATATCACATTGTTGATACAGATTTTAAAGAATAGAGGCTTCTGTCTCTCAGCAACTCCATTCTACTTAATTATTCTGAATATAAATCCCAGAAGACATTTAGCTTGTAACAAGCCTTAAAAATGTTTAATATTTCTGGTTATTGTGCATGGAAGAACGTAACATTAGCTTGACATTAAGCTCCCAGTTGGAAAAATTATGCTATAAAAATAAAATGTGCACTGAAAAGCACAACTTCAATTAGTTACACTAGCACAAAGGAATGACCAAGGAGATTTTAAGAAACCATTAAAACGGCATGTCCCAAATTAAGAATTTGCATCAGGTTCCCAACTCTTCCAAGACAGTTCAGTGTCTGAGCCAAAGCCTACTGCAGACAACAGGAGTGGTACTTCTCCAACCTAAGTGCCTTTGGACCAGGCCTAAAATCACAAAAGACTCAAACAGCCATCTTTGTACAGTAGACCTTTGGTTTCATATACCAAAGTGCATCGCACACTAACATGAGTCGAGAAGAATCCTTCAAAAAGACCAAGTCTCCCACTGCGCTGTCGCACCACTGCTGAGAAACTCTTGCAAAACCACTCAGCTGTTGTGGGCGATGCGCAACAGTGCTGAAGTTAAGACTGCTACCCTCACACTATGGAATGGTAATGTGTCTTTGCATAATGAATATCCTTTTCAAGCTTTAGTATATGGCACCATATTGAGAAAGAGCAATCAAAAAATTAATCAGAATTTTGAATTGTGTAGGTGGTGTTGTGAACAAAGGTATGGGACAAGCAAAGCATGAAGGACAGAAAAGAAAGAGCCCTAAAGTCAAGTGTAGTCACACAGAACACTAGCATCATAATCCTGAAGGAAAAGAAAAAGCTTCTTGAGGTGGCAGCTGAAAGAAAATTTGTATAGCTACATACAAGGAAGTGGCTTCCTGTTGTTCACAAACTCCTTTGTTCTGAGAAGGAGGAATTGAACTTTCCTCTGAAAGGAACAATATTATATCAACATGCTTCCCCCCTCCCCACCCCCCAGAGGATTCTTTATCTCTGCACTGTCAATGGCAGAGTTTTATGGAAGCGATTAAGTGTTCATTGCCGCTTCCAAGGCAATGAACTTCCATGGCTATTGATGTGCTCCGTACAGTGCTGAGAAGGGGGAAGGAGTAGTGTATTACATCCAACTCTCTCTATAAGCCACATAATTTGAAAACAAATAAAATAACCTAAGCTTATAAGTAGTTCTCGATGGTTCTCAGTAATTTAAAAGTTAGTACCTCAGAACATAAGATTATGACATTCAAGACATTTCTTGGAGCCTGTATCTGTGCACAAAAATTACTCTGTGAGTGAACCACTCAAACATTTGGCACGACATGGGACTGTTCTGAGGTAACAAGATGAGATCTACAGCCGGTATAAAATGCCTCAGCTCCATCAACTTCGCAATATTGTATCTTGCTGCACTTGGACAGTTTGTACAAATCAAGGAGTACATGGTTTCTCATTTGGATTAACAAAATGATACTGGATGACCATAAGAACGTTTTCTTCTGCTTCAAAATTTAACAGTAAGCAGAGTTCATGCATAAGAATGCCCTCTAAACACATTGATTGTCACTTTCTTAACACGTGTTTTACATTTGGCACAGCAACAATACAAAAGCATTTACAAACTGGATCAGAGCCAACAGATGGCTCCTCTAAGCCATCAGTCTCAGAATCCTACCCAGCTCCCTCTCCTTCACAGAAAAAGCCTGGGAAAACAGATTGGGAAGATTCCTAAGTACACACACATGATTTGTAAGCGTCTTTGTGTGTATGCATGTGCATATATAGACACACATCTAAGTCTATGTATGTATAAACACATACAGTGTGTTCTAGATGTAAAATCGCCAGTGCTCAAGATGCAAAACGTTGTCTGGGCTTTTCAGGTATCTAAGGTTCTCCCAGAAACAAAGTTTACTCAAAGAACTTCTACTCTGTTCAGTGGAGATATTTCATTAAAAGACAATGTTCTTTTGGGAAGGGCTAGAACTAAGACATCTGTAACTAGATATTCTGGTTTCCTCCAAAAGGGTATTCCACATTTAGTGACTAATTTCTCTGTTCTGCATCTTGGCTGAAGGCCTGTCACAGCAGGGACTGCTATACCAGCTATGCCTAGATAGAACTGGGGGTAGCTCTGAGCTCTTAGAAGGGGGCCAGAAACAGGCATTTCAGAAATGCATGGCGAAAGGAGAGGCCACATCCTGCAAGTACTGTTTTGGAGGTGGTATTTTCCAGTTGCCACATTTGGTAAAGGAATTCCTCTCTCTGGCACTGCCATGGGGAAGTTTCCTCATTTTGAGAGAAAAAACCCAGCTTTTATTCTTCAAAATTTGCAGTAGTTGAACTTGTTTGTGCTGATCACTGTAACCGTTAATGCTAGAAAAGGAGATAAAAAGCAGGTACCTGTAAGGCAAATGTTTTAAGAAATGAACTTGTTGAGATGCCTAGTTGCATGTTTTCAGCTGGAGCCCATTTCTCTCCTAAATGCCATCAATAAGGACCTATACTATCCATTCCTGCTAGAGAAATGTACATACGGTTCACTTGAAATTGTTCTTTGATTATTTTTTATATCATTTTAATATTTACAATGCTCATTATTTGTACTGTAACCCCCTGAAAAACACTATGAGTATACACTACAGGTAAATTTACAGACAAAAATCACATTAACTCAAGAAAAGTGGCAATATACAAAAGTAAGTTTAGAAATAGAAGAATATTAGAAATATTTGCATTCATAATCAGTAATTTTTAACCTTACAAAGGTCCACCAGATGTCACAAACAGACTTGTGCTTCTATAGCTCAGTCTTCAAGAATCCCAGTTTGAACTGAAGGCCTTGCAAGAAGGCCCCCCAAAGTCAAAAACAGATATGCTGAACACAAAATTTGAAGAGAAGTGGTCATTTAATGTGTTGTATTAACACATTTAAGGGTGTTATCATATATAGAATCATAGAATCATTTTGGTTGGAAGAGACCCTTGAAGAATTTTTTCCTAATGTCAAGCCTAAACCTCCCCTGCTGCAGCTTGCAGCCATTCCCTCTTGTTCTATCGCTAACTGCCCGTGAGAAGAGACCAGCACCAACCTCTCTACAATGCCCTTTCAAGCAGTTGTAGAGAGTGATGAGGTCTCCCCTCATCTCTTCTTCCTCAAACTGAACAGTCCCAGCTCCCTCAATTGTTTCTCCTAAGATTTACATTCCCAGCCTTTCATAGAATCATAGAATCATTTAGGTTGGAAGAGACCCCCGGGATCATCAAGTCCAACCATCAGCCCTACTCTACAAGTTCTCCCTTACACTAGATTCCTCAACACCACATCTAATCTACTCTTAAACACAGTCAGGGAGGGTGACTCCACCACCTCCCTGGGCAGCTGATTCCACTGACTGACCAC
>VZTM01029319.1:28337-53102 GCA_013400555.1 Jacana jacana | reverse complement strand
AGGAACACCACTTGTGACCGACCGCCAGCTGGATTTAACTCCATTGAGCACCACCCTTTGGGATCGTCCTTCCAGCCAGTGCTCAGTCCAGCAGATCGTACTCTCATCCAGGCCATGAGCAGCCAGCTTCTCCATGAGAATTTGCTGGTGGATCGTGTCAAATGCTTTTTGAAAGTCCTGGTATATTATATCCTCTGTCTTCCCCTCATCCAACAATCGGATCATGTTGTCATAGAATGAGATCAGGTTCGTCAGGCAGGACTTGCCTTTCATAAACCCATGCTGGCTAGGTCTGATCCCCTGGTTGCCCATTACACAGTTAGTGATGGCACTCAAGATGATCTGTTCCATGACTTTCCCTGGTATTGAGGTCAGACTGACAGGTCTATAGTTTCCTGGATTTTCCCTTTTGCCCTTGTAGATGGGTGTTACATCTGCTGCCATCCCGTCCACCAGGACCTCTCACGTTAGCCATGGCTCATGTGGCTTGGCATATAATGTGAATTTTATATTACTTCCACATCATATTGTAGCTCTTGAAACTATTAATTTAGGGATATGGGACTGGGGACAGGACCTCCTAGGTTACAGGTCTAATTTACAATTGATTTACTCTTATCCCACTAAAATTCTGAATTAAAACTAGCAAGGTTTTCTTACTCCCACTGCTCTAGCAATGTCACTCTAAAGCCTCACTCTAATGAAGGTTTGGAACCCTCTACTAAGTTCCTGGTAGAACGTAAAACTATATTAAGTCTGCCTGCTCTTTACCAATATTTTCTTTCAGGTTAAATAACTTTGCACATTTTGGTATTTATTCCATCTCTACTTCCTCCATATAGAAAGCTACCACATTCTCTCTTAGTTTTCACTTTTGCTAAACAAGTCATAAATAACAACATTTAAGTATATGTCTATAAGTACACACACATAAAAAAATATATACACTATATACACACAAATATACATAACAAATATTTATAAATGTATATACAAACATATGTAAATAATTATGCAAAAGTATACTTTTCTAGACTTTTCATTGCTTGCATTGAGATAAAGGTCAATCAAACACTCAAAAGTGTGTTGAAATGGCATATGGATATGCATAAAAATGAGATGCTTATATGCATAACTATTGTAAGAATAATTTAAACAAGTGTGGGACAGGCAGTTATGTCTAGTAGCAGCTAGAATCCAAAGTACTTCAGGCAAAGGTGGTAGTGAAAGTTCCAGAACTATAAATTCTGTTCATGCCCTGAAAACTAAGGACCTCTTTGCTTTGTGCTCCTGCCCAATGAAATGGAACAGCAATTCTCACGGTCACAAAGTAGCCTCAAATTTTTCTGACTTAAGTTGTTCAGTACCTTGTAGCAGAATTCCATGAGTTAATTATAAATTTGCTCTTATAAATTTTAAGAGCACCACTTAACACTAGCTGGATTTGTTTTTGATATGCAAAAAAGGAAACAAGACTTCAACCTTACCTTCTCAACCTACGCTAGTCGTTATTTCTTTTCAGACTATCATGTATTTTCTTATTCATCCACATTTGCAACTAAACACAGTACTTTCAGCCTCATCTCATATGAAAACCTTGCTAGTTTATAACTATTTTGTCACCAAAACCATTAGTATTTTCTTGCAAAACAGTAACCAGATCATAGCAATCCAAGTAAATACATTTCTTAGTTTTCTACAATGGCATTGCAACCTTCTCCATCTCTGTGCAGTCCAGCATTTTCTTAATTCTTTGGGATACAGCCCAAAAATGAGCACGCTTTTATCTCAGCTCATTTTTGAAATCTATCCTAGGATGCAACAGGACTGACTTGCAAGTATGTTCCAGACATATTCAAAGATGGAGGTTTGCTGCATTGTCACCCATAAAAAGCACAGTTATCAGTTGCTCTTGGCATAAAAGAAGTCAATATTCCTCAGTCAATCACAGTGAAAATGAAGAGCAGACCTGTTCACAGGTATTTGAACTAAACACCCGGGTTCCACTGAACTAGACAGTGTTGTCTTCCTGGATTTTCCCTTTTGCCTATCAAAATACATTTGATACATTAGGTATTACGCCAGAGTTTTCACTACTTAGAAGGATATTGGAAAAAAATGGCAAATGAAACTCTAACGCGCAACATTTTCAGTGTAGCATGTATGTTTGTGTTCAGCCCTTTCCCACAGCAAATCAACAAACAAACAAGTAAACAAAACAAAACAAAACCAACAAAAAAGCAGAACTCAGATTTGCTTTCATATGTTGGGCAGCTCAAGAAAAACTTGATTTTGCAAGTGAGGAGTAATTAGGTGATTAAGGTGACAAAGCTTAACACATGCCTTCCATGAGCATTGACTTACCAGACCAAAATTAAGAAGCTACAGGTTTAGATTGCCAGCTATTGCATACAATTACTAAAAATGCATTTTGAGATGATTTATCTAATAACTGCCTCCTTAAGAGCTGCATTAATACTGTTTTATCATCATAACAAGTTCTCAGGAGGTTGTTGATTACACAAACGCCTCAAAAGTTGGCCATATCACCGTCTTCACATGACGATGAAACCAACTCATCATTCATTCTTGCTACAAACTCTAATTTCTCTAGCTGCTTTTATACCAGGATCAGCCAGTTCACTGTTTTTAAGGACAATTCACTCTGAAGTGATTGACCATGTGCATTAACAGCTGATTTGGAATAGAGGGAGAGTGAAATGGTTGGAATGATCAGCTGGTTGGAATGAGAGTATAATTACCTCTGAGCAGCAACATTGCCTCCTGTCAACTTAAGCAGTTTGTGGAACTACAAGGTTAGTCTGCAAGCTGAAGATGTTTTTAAGCACTTTGAGAAGCCACCGTAGCCTCGCTTAAACAAATGTAACAGATTAACGGCCTAACTATATGCTTTGGAAGAATGAATGTCCTTCTGGCAGTCTGTGCTGGTAAATAGAAAACCTGTCTATCTGACAATTGTTATCCAGTTATCTGATATCTCTGACACAATAATTATCCAAGGCCAATGTCCAGGTTTCAGTGCACAACTGGGGATTCCAATTCATATACTCAGACTGATTAACTGGCATGAATCCCATCAGCCCCGCTGCCAAGGTTACCTCAGTGAAGCCTACTTCACCATGAGCAGTTCACTGTGTTCCATTCAGTAACTTCTTAAATTATACCAGCATCTTCTTATTCAGAAACCAAACATTAAAAATTGAAAAGCTCTCAGGTCTACAACTTAAATGGCCACCTTATTTCAACTGTCATGGGCTTTGAACCCTCAATGACTGCAAAATGTGCACAATCTGAAAAATAACACTAATGCAAACCTAATGTTGCCCTTGCACATTTCCATGAGGAATTCAATGTGAAATAGTCCAAGAATAAAGAAAGAGCTACATTTTAATGCCATTAAAAATTAACATCAGAACAGAACCAACAGCAAAACAGCATTAACTGAAGGTAGTTTCTGAGCACATGATAAAGTAATAGTTTTCACTGAAGGAGGTATGTTTGAGTGTTTGTATGCATACCCATATGCTTTATATTCATATATACACATAAAAACACAAGTTCAACTTGTACACCACATATTTCATTATATCACAAATTTCAAAGAATACAACCTGGTTTATGAAAATAAGGAAAAACTGTATTGTGCTTTATTTTTAAATTGCACCAGATAAGCATATATTTACTACTGGTAGCCATTAAAATGTATACTATAATGGCCTCGGTAATGGCATCCTTAGGGAAGGGATAAGGCTTTCAGTAACCAAGAAGCAGTATACCAAATATCTTATTAAAGACTGAGAATATACCCTATTTCCCTGGTTAAATAAAAGGTAAAAATATGCTGTAATAAGAAAACTCAGAAAAAAGCAACAGAACAAAATATTGCAAACACTAAGTTTTTAAGAAATGTCATGAGAGTCCCTGAACAATTGTCCTAGACCTAAGAAGTTCCTGTCTCAACTGTGTAGTAGCTTTTATTCATTAACTTTGAAGGCACTTATTCACTTGTACATTCTAAAGGACTGAGGGTAAACTGAAGGCTGCATTTAAAAAGTAATTTAGAAACACTTATGTGAAATTTAAAATTACAGTGGCTGACATTAAGAAAAGAACTTTTTAAACTCACCATGTACCATCCAACACACCAGAGCTGTTTTCTGTTTCAATTTGGAGAAACTGTTTCAGTGTGTTTCAGCTGCTACTGTGTGGTAGCTGTTCAAAAAAATTAACAGAAAAGATTTAATGTGACCGTTTTGTAACACAACAGACTTTATATTTACTTGTAATATATACAACATGCACAAAACCATAAGTTAGAACTGTTTACTGCAGCAAAAGCAGAATTAGACTCAGCCCTCTCAAACACAGAGGACAAAATCATTTTAAGATGATACTGAGAAAGGGAGCTAAGAAAGGTAATTGTTTTTTTCTTTCAAGTTGAATCATAGGTTAGAGTTGGAAGGGACCTTAAAGATCATCAAGTTCCAGCCCCCGCCACAGGCAGGGACACCTCCCGCAGGCACTTGACACCTTTCTACCTCTGAAAATTCTTGTGGTATTCTAAATGAAATGATTCACTTGGAGACATAAAGAGCCCAGATTTGTTGGGAAGGTAGGACTTGGTCCACGTGCTCAGTGTAAGCAGAAGAAAGGCTTTCTCTGAAAGCAGATACTCTTTGCTTTTCACATGCTGCAGCCTTCCACATTTTGCCAGCAGGTGGCAAGATGACAGCAAAAGGGATAATGCTAAATCCGTCAGCTTCAGGCACAAGTAGCCAGCTGCCGCCCTCTAACGTAGCTATGAAAAGGGCAACAGCTCCTTAAATGCTGAGACTCCAGAATAACGACACAATGAATTTTCTGGATTTGCAAAATGTTGAGAAGCTGGATTTAATAGGGTTCTGCATAGCTCTATAGATTTATTTATAAAATGACTGACGAAGCAGGCAAGGGTTTTGTATTGCAGCCTGTGTTGCAATTGAATTTACATGCTACTCTTATCTTGGTACACATCCTGCCAAGTACCCAGTGCTTCTTAGTTCTAGAAAAAACACAACGAATGAGAAAAATGGAAAGGCAAAGACCCTGACTTCATGATCTTAGTGAAGTCTAGCATATTTTAAAATAACCAAGTCTGAGCCAACATTACTTCGCACAGAGATAAATGAGGAGGCACTGAAATCAATTCAATTACACAAATGAAAGACAAGGACAGGTAGATGGAAACACAGGTGAGAAAACAGAAGCCAAAGTCTGAAGTAAAAAATAATAATAATTAAAAAAAATTGAGTCCTTGCTGAGCTCCTCTGACTCTAAATGGTTACTCCTAGTATGTGAAATTTGACATGAAACTTACTTCCAGTTTTAAGTTAATCAGAGAAAAGGATTAATTGTAATTGTTGAGGAGAGTGTCTATTTTAAAAGAAAAAAATCTCTCGTTACTGCAAATTTTTAAGATATTTTCTGTTAGGAATAATTTGAGGGCAATATTTCAACAAAAAAAATCTGTAATGCAAAGTTTCTGGTCTGGAGAGCTATCTCCCCCACCGATTCCTCCACTTCCCACAATGTATTATACCAAAAGAATAACTCAAAGAACCCTCCGCTACCAGTATTGTTCTGTAAGACACTACTAATTAAGGTCAGAAAACAGCAACAACAAAAGCCTTTATAACAAGTAAGTTCTGTTGTTTCTCAGATGCTTTTATCAAATCTTACCTGCAAACAGAATGGAAGAATAAGAGGGTGAATAGATGCACCCCCCTCCAAGCAGATGCTGGAGGGCTACTGACAATATCTTGTTCCTTCCTGAAGTGACATAGCATATTGAGAAACAACACTTTACGTAGTGACCCAGGTCTGATCTCAATTTACAAACCTGTAAAACAGAAGTCAGCTGAGTTGCACTACCGTAATGCTGGAATCAGGTCTAAAATGACAATTTCCATCACAATGCATTTAAACATCTACAAAAGAAAAGAAAGAGAATTCAGCAGAGAAAATCTCAAGAACCACTAAACTGAGTAACAACAAAAGGAGAGTCTAAACACAAGATTTATGATAACCAAGTCCTCTCACTACAAGTCAGAGTTAAAATAAGATGTTTAAGCTGGGTATATATTTTTCTTCTTCCACTGCTGCCTCTTTATGAAAAGTTTCATCTCTGGGGTTCAGGCTAGACACCCTATCCTCACAGGCCATAGTATTAAAAGTAACCAGAATGTAGAATATGAACACAACTGGCATTCTGTTTGCTCCATGAAACCGTGATTTCTCCCACAATGCACTGTTTGCACTGCAGTGTGGTAAACAATTTGCTGTGACAACAGGTAATAAAGGCCCAAGTTTAATTCAGACATTGTCACTATATTATTTCCTTTGACTTCTGTGGATTTGCTCCCTTGGTCTAATCAGTATGAAATATTCTAATGATTTCAGAAAGTGCAGGACTGCACCTATTGCTTTTCAACTGTTTCTTCCTCACTCCAGAAACAAACCTCAAAGTTAGTAATCATAGCAACAGGTAGAGTTGCAAAGCTGGGTGCATCTCATCCTGTGCTGATAAGGTACAAATGGGAAACAAATGAACCTTTCCTGAAGGAAAAGATGCTGCATTGCGCAGAAAAAACAGTGAGCCTTTCCACCACAAGTTTTCTGCGTTAGGCCACGTGAATATTTTGGCACTTCCTCCTATTTAGAAAATTATTATTTACCCCACTGACCTGGCATGAAAAACTGTCCAGAAATCATGATTTTCATTTTTTTAGAAGCCAGTACATTGTTATCATATAACTTCACTGAAGATTTTTAGACTTCAAAGCCTATGAAGTCAGTGACACAGCGATGACTTTCAGGCAGCCACAGAATGAATAGTGATTTACATGGCACTGCTCATCCTGCAGTGCTCTACAGAAGCGTGAGTGCTGTGAGCTCCAGCTGAAGTCAAGAGGAAGTGGGAACTTTCCTCACCTTTCCAATCTGAGCTTGCTACTTTTACAGAGAGCTCTGCAGTGGCAGATGCAAAGGTGTAAAACCAGCATGCCTGTAACGGGGTGCATAATAGCAACATTTGAGCCACATGCCACATCAGTGACATTTTAATACTACATCAGTATTAAGCCAAAAGATTCAGATGAAATTATTCCAATCTACAGGTGTTCCACAGACAGGAAATTGTTTAGGGCAGAAAGACAGATTGCTTGCATAAGAAAGCATTGCACACTCCATAAGGAGAAAAAAAATACGCTTTCCAACATCCTTCTCTAAACATAAAATATTATCAATTATTTTGTTGTGACCAGAAAGGATATTCTAGAATGGCACAAGCAAGATGTCCTGCTCCAACCTCACTGACTTGCATGATCTTTCAGATTCAGATGGATGGATACATAACTGAAAAACTGTTTCCTTTTTCACCCACAAACGTTCACTCAAATTTGTGTCTTAGTCTCTCAGGTCATGGCCATTGTTTATCAATATTTCTTTGTATATTTGATTAAATTGGGGAATAAGGGGCTAAAAGCTATGCTCTGCTTCTCTTACGGAAGAGGTTGAAAAGCTCAAGAGTTCAGGAGATCACAGTAACAAATTTTTCTCCTGGTCAGGTTAGTTTCCTAAGAGTGGATTAACAACAAATACAAATATCCCTGCTGCAAGTATTACACTGAAAGGCTGTTGAAAGTAATATGACCAGCAAACAGGAAAACTTTTATCCATGAAACAAAGCTTCTGAAAGTCCAAACCTACTGGAAGAGACTAGCACTTTAACAAAATATATTACTAGAAATTTAAGAGGAATACATCACAAATTTAATACAAAGAAAAACTCCCCTTCTCTTCCTCCCCTCTTGCCCTAATTTAATTTCTTCTGAGAACTCAACTAGCCTGTACGTTACTTCTTGAATAAGAAGGTCTCTTGAGATCAGCTGAGTGGCAATAGCTATGACAACACTCTTTAAGTCTCCCTGTAAGATGTTCATATGAATTATGCCGCTTTTCACTCACTTCATCCAAAGCCGTCGAAAAGCACATATCAGCCTTTGCTCATCCGCGGTAGCTTGCCTGGCAGTTGAAAACTATTAAACACATGGAGATGAAAACTATGAAGTACATGAAGCCGTATAATGTTGTTAAAGGCAGTGCTTTTCTAAAAAGCATGATTTCACTAAGAGCTTTATTTGTCTTGAGAAGATCGTATTTGCCTCAATGGATTTTGAATTTTGAAGTAAAACTTAGATTGCACAACTAAGATCCATTTTACACTCACATCTTTCAAATATTTCTGATGCTTTTTCATGGCTTAATCATATCATGGTATATTAAAAGTGTTTGAGTTACCATATAATAACATGATATTTGGACACCAACAACTTCAAATATTGCTATTTAACACTCAAGATCACTCCTGAGATCTAAAAATCTTGTTCTACAAATTTGTCACAAAAGCCTCATTTTTTTGTGCCTTGGAGTAATAACCACACTTAAATAGACCAGGCTTCAGAAAAACACTTAGATTGACAAAGCGGTAGCAAACAGGAAGACAAAACTGGTTTAGGAAATGCGTCTCTCATTTTCTTATATTGCCAAATTATTTCTAACAACCTGACAGGCAGGACAAAAAAAAAAAAAAAAAGGGGGAAAAGAAAAAAGCAGAGTTAGTGGCTATGGTGTAGAAACAGAACTAACGCAGGAAAGCAGGTAAGATCAACCGTTGGGACGGAGTAAGGAATCAGAGTGCCCTGGACGAGGTACATCATCACACTGGATCAGCACAGGTAGGCTTCCACAAATGGATTCCGACGGTTCTGCTGTGGGGTGCACTAGCTGGGCTGGAGATTGAGGTACACTGGAAGGTTTTGTCACGTGGCTGTGACAAGGACTAGTTCCACTTGATGTTCATTTGGTCTGCTGAATGTCAAGTTCAAAAGAAGAAAAGATATGTTTAATATCAAAATAGACATAACACAGAAATTAACAAATAAAATTAAACATTCACAACCAAAAATAGATTAAAGCTACAGTAGATCTACAGTATTAATACCAAGAAGCCCAAAAGAGTCAGGTATTCAAAGGGAAAAGCCAGCAGAAATACCCAGCAGTGCTGCATATTGTAGCTAGAATTTTAGTCCTGCTAGAATCAGTAGCAAAATAACCTATACATTCAATGAGTCTAAAGTTTACCATACAGATGAAAACAAAGCAATCTTTAGCAGTATTTCATCAGAAAACGGAATTTGGGCCATTGTATCCAATACTGCATTCAGTTTGATACACTGTAATCCCTCTCTAATTTAGAGGACTACTAAATACAGGATTATTTTTAATTAATTTTTTGTTCATCAATACATAACATCATTTAGTTATTGCAGGGGGTGATAGCAACACAGCATAGATTATCCAAAACAAAGCTATATTCTTACATGTAGTTCCAGGCAAATAAGATTTTTGAAAGAGCTTTAGGTCACACAGGGCCTATTTCCCCAGGTACTCGTAGAGGATTCCAAGACTAATTTTTATACAGCAACAGGAATTCTCTGTGCAGCAACCAGCATTGCTACACAAACTGTAAATGAAGAAGGGTCAAAACATCTCTGAAAAGCATGGATTTAACGCACTGACTGACAACCTTACATCCACAAAGCAAACCATCAAATGAGCCTATTTGAAGTAGGTGTAACTTATGAACTCTTGCTTTTGATAGCCAGAACAAATGATAAATTTCTTACAAATCTGTCATAGAACTCTTCCTGGCCTCTGACCCCAATTCCAAGACATGAAACCAATCATTGTTAGTCCAGGCATTCTATTCACGGCAGGAATAACAAAAATCTCATTTTAATATACTTGCATTTCTATTTTGTTAACTTACGATGACATCCATTTCCTTCTTGATATATAAGTATCAGTAAGAAAAGTGAAAGTTTTCTTTCAGATTTAACTTGCCTCCCTATTTATCTCTTTCACTCCTTTTATCTTCACCTCATATAAAAAAACTCCCCGAAGCAGAAAATCCTGAGGAGGTAAGTTACTTACAAGAAGGGTCACTGTAGGAAAATTTACACATTATTTCAGTTTTGTTGTCTGCCTCAATCACTGATGAGAGCACCATTCTGTAGACTGATCTGGAAAAATTCAGCTAAAAAGAACTGGGAGTCAAGAAATTGACTACTGACACATTTTGCTAATGAATCTTGATCAGGTCAGTTAACTTTCCTGTAAGTATTTCTAAAAGGATGTATTAATTTTTTCTATCTTTAAATAATATTTGCATCTCATACCTTCAAAGCCATGCCAAAGAGGAGTACGTTCTTATTTGTTACTAAAGCAAAAGATGATCAGAAAAGGGCAGATAAATCCCAATATCTTACAGCAATAGGTGACTGTTCCTTAATTGAACCGTTGGAACAAACTACAGTCATTAATGTAGAATCATTCCAGATTCACAATGTTCATTTGTGCATCCCCAAACACAAAAATCAGGATTATTTAAGTTCATATACTTCACCAATTCTATACAGCATAGTTTTTCAATGCTGAGATTTAAAATACGTCTTTAAGACATGATTATACATACCTACATCTTGTAAAATAATATGAAAATTTCTTCCCCTCTTCCCATATTATCCAGTGCCTTTCATTAATGCACACAATGCACAATGCTTACAGTCCTCTGGAGTGATTCCAACTAGTGCCATTCCTGTAGTCTTCTTTCCAGGATCATGGGCCAACTCTTTAAAGCACCGTTCTGCTGGTTGAGTACAGACATACAAGAAGTATTCTCAAGAACGTAGTATTAAATATATTCAGTCTTCATGCAAAGTCAGCATATTGTCATCTTATCTTTAGAGCTTTCCACACCACAAGTTAGTTTAGTTTCCACATTGTGAGGAAAAGCAATTATCCCCAGATCCTTCAAACCACTTGTACCGCTATCTTGGATAGCACTTGCTATTTCTCTTTGTGTAGCCAAGTCTTGAATGTCCATAGTCACACTGCACGTCATACATTAAGCTGGCTCCGGTACCTATAATCATTAGAAAAACAGATTTGTCAGAACAAAAATCCTCACTTCTTCTATATGTTCTCTCATATTTATAAAAAATATTAAGATCAGGTGATAGCTTTTCCAAACCTACCCTGCTGATACCGTATCTGACTCAGGTAAGAATTTCTGATTTATTTTAAGTTCAGTTTATCTTCGTTTGTCAAAGTTCTTTGTCTCCAAGTGACTTAATCACAAATATCTAATACGTACACACTCAATTTCCTTCTACTTTGTTTCATATTTCTTCTGTTCCTTTATTTCAGTATAGGAAAATAAAGGTCTTTTGAACTTTTGAGAAAAGCACTTACTGAAAGCAGACAAGATGCATTTCACTTGTCCCCTTTTATCCACTCATATCAGCTTCATCGCCCATACTATAAAGTAACACACTAAATAATAACTCACTTTCCAAGATGGGCTTGCTGGTCTTCCTGTTGATTGTTCTGCATTAAAAACCAGAAAAAAAAATGAGCCAGTTTCGTAAATACTAGATTTCTTTCCACTAATCAAAAACGGAGCAGAAGATACATCTACCCAAACTCCTTTTAGAGATGAGCAGTAATTGGTATATACTTTTCTACAGTCAAGATCAACACAAAATTGGTGTATTGTTTGCTTTAAAAAGAATCTTGAACATGGATTCTGGTTTGATCAATCTCTAAAATTTTAAAATACAATTAATGAGAACATATCTCTCCAAGTCACCTATATTTGTTGCTCTAGAAAGATTTTAATATTCAGTCTGCTGGACTTCACACTGCAGAAAAAAAGCAACTATTTCTATGGCTTTGGCACAAATGCACATTTAACAAAACTTTCCTAGCTGCAAAGAAAATGAAAACATCTTGCTTGTACCACTCCTTTCAGCCAACACTTTAACAACTGTCTCCAGATTATAATCAAACTCAACTGAAAGAATAAATTTTAAGTCCCACCAAATCTAAATCTTCTGTTCGCTGCCAGCTATGTCAGATTCATATTCTCAGTTAAAACCAATCTGAATGCTGGTATGTTAGACAACCAGATCTTAAAATGAGAAGCAAGTGTAAATGGATTTATATAGACCCAAAAACTGCACACTGAAGTTTTACTTTGTTCAGTGGCACAGTTTGCAAATACTTGAAATCTCAGGTAACAACATTCCTGGTTTACTTGCCACAGTTCTATTGATAAAGGCCTAGAGCTCTGCATGGAACACATCATTCTTAGGCTTAGCCGATAGTTCTTTTATTCTGAGCCGTGATTTATCGGAGTCCTTGCTGGATTTCCTCTGAGCACTCCCTGCCACAACTCACAATAGGCCCAGTTCTATTCATGTTTCTACAAATGAGATCTGACCAAGCTCCACAACATGTAATAGAATTTTCTTCATCACTGTTCTTACCTTCTGGAACATATAAATAATTTTGTATATAGTTCTTTGCAAAGAATAAGTGTAGTATATCAGTTTAATCCTGCTGACGTTCAGCACCTCCCACACCTTACAAAATGGGAGAAAGAGTAATTATGATGGGAGTCTAGTGATCCATCAGAGAATGATGAATCACAGTAATCATATGATAATGATTGCTCATATGATAATAAACATAATAATGAACCACAATAATAATTTTCAAAAACTGATCAGCAATCCAAACCCTGAATGACCTATACACATTTTTAAAGTTTCAAGGCTTATCACTATAAATGCCAAGAGGACAGTCCTATTGTGACAGGTGGAATGAAAGAGCTCCAAAGAGCTGACAAACCACTCATCATTTGTTCATTCAGAAACAGGAACACAAGAAGAGGTTATAGTGCAGGTCACAGTAACCAAGACAGGAATCCATAATTCCAATCTCTGCTCTAATGCTCAGCCTGCTCCATCATACTGAATCCCATAAAGAAACCAAAAATCTGTCTGCAAACACTCTGCAGATAGAGGGACTAATCTCAGTTAAGTCTCTCCGAGTATCTTTCTTATTTCCCTGGCAATTCTGCCATTTAAAAATAATAAGCAAAAAAATTGGACAAAGCCCCCACCAATGCAAACCATGCAGCTGGTGATGCTGGTAGTTGAGGAACTACAGTTACTGATAGTGATGTAAATTCTTTATGCCAGATTGTTTAAACACCAAAGAAAGCACAAATGCACATAATTAAGAACTGATGTTTGCTTTTTTCTCTCAGCACAAATGCAGTATTTGTGTTTGAGGTCTGGCAGTAACAACTGTGAACTATGCTATTAATGTCTGATTTAAGAATGCTTGTGGCAGGATCCTGTCTGGCAGAACGAAAAGAAAAATGTATTCAGACAAAACAACAGTGAAAAGGGCATTAAGTAAATTAAAAGCAGTGATTAGAGAAGACAACCAGGTATTCTTTGCTCAGAAATTTATTCACATATAACTTTCCTTAAAATAGATCAAAACACTACCTTTCAATAAAATCTAAGTTTCTGAGAAGATATATTTTTAAAGTATATGCCAATCCCTGTTTCATTTAACGGGAGAAAGATAGCTCAGTACCAGTTTGGCTTATTTCCCCAGAGCATTTTTCAGGTTAAAGAAATTGGTACTAAATGGGCTGAGAAGTCTAGCTGTATTGATGGCTTCATTTATTAACTTTGGTTTAATAATTTACATCCATAAAAATAAATCATAGAATTGGGACTTCTCAATTTCAGTAAAGGATGCAATGAAAATTGCTGGCAGTTTAGAGAAGCAGTTCACACAGTTCACACCAAACTGACATGAGGTCTCCATTTGCTAGACAGTCTCTTAAATTGATTTCTGGCTTTAAATCAACATATGGAGGTGCATCCTTTCACTGACCTTCCATGGAATTTAGCTGCCTGTTTTAAGTGGCTCAAGTAGGACAACATGAATTTGTTTCCTTGCCTGTTTCTATTGAGACATTCCATAGTGTTTGCTAATGCTACAGAAAACCAGCCCTACCAATTAGTCCTTTTTTTGTGAGATACGCACGTAGAAACATTCTGGTGATTATTTCTCTGACTTGTTAAGCTCATACAAGACTGAACACAACCAAACTAGAGGCTTTGGGAAAGCCATGACCCAGGTAGGCAGAAAATAACCATCCTGCCATCTTCTTGCTGCGTGGAGGTTTTTGGCAAAGAATTTTGACAAAAATTGTCCATTCATATTGCTATCAGTCAACAGTGCTTCCACTGTTGGATTTAACAAAACCAAAATTTCACAAGATGGCACCAAATTCCTCTTGAAAAGCAACTGCTCTGCTGGATCTATGATCAATTAAATTGGGGGGAGGGGGGTGGAGCTTTGTTCATGTTTGTTTTTTTTCCAGAAAAACACAAATAGGCAATTCTGTACTGGCTGTTCTGATGATAGACTTTCATTCCAAATGCTGCTAAGCAAAGTCTGGATATGAAACTACTGACAGAACAAAACAGAATCCTGAATGTCATTTCAAGCTCTTAAATCCATGAGTAAAGTGATTAGGAAAGTTTTGTATCATACAGTAATTTAGCTTCAGGTCAATGTGGCCTGCACGATGTTTCTGTGTCTCAGGTTTCACATGTGTTTCCTTGAGATGAATTACAGAATCACAGAATGGCTTAGAGTGGAAGAGGTCACTGGAGATGCGTAGACCAACCTACCTGCAAAAAGCAGGGTCAGGTTGGGCAGGCTGCTCAGGGCCTATCTAGTAGGACTTTTGAATATTTTCAAGTATGGAGACTCCACAGCCTCTTCAGGCAACCTGTTCCCATGTTTCATCACCCTTGCAGGAAAGAGTTTTCTCCTTATATTTAAATACAGCTTCCTGTACTTCAGCCCATGTCCATTGTGTTTTGCCCCATTACTGGACACCACTGAGAAGAGTCTGGGTTTGTCATCTTTACTCACTTTCTCAGGTATTTATACACATCGCCTTGAGCTTTCTCTTCTCAATACTGAACAGTCCCAGCTCTCTCAACCTCTCTTTGTATGACCGATTGTGCTGAGTTTTGATGGAATAGTTTTCTTTATAGCAGCTAGTACGGGGCTATGTTTTAAATCTGTGCTGAAAACAGTGTTGATAATAAAGGAATGTTCTAGTTATTGCTGAGCTTACACAGAGTCAAGGCCTATTCTGCTCCTCTCACCACCAGCAAGCAGGCTGAGAGTGCACAAGAAGTCAGGATGGGAGACCGCCACACTAGAATAGGTGCACCTCAAAGCCACTGTGGATAAGTCTATGCCACAGCAGGTACACCCCTGAAGAGACTGTGGCACATATATAAGGCTCTACTTGAAGCACATACAACCCCACATGGGCTACAGTCTGTGCACAAGTCCAAGACAAAGCAAGGACAAGGGGAGGAGTTCATTGCAATGTTAAACCCTATAACCAGGCCCAAAGGGAGCAGGGATGGAGATCGTAATGGAAATATCTCTAAGTTGTTGTAACCTGTAATTTGAGTTGCCTGTAACAGAAATTACTGTAGCAGGAACCACTTGAACCAATGGAAAACAAACCTTACAAGAAGCAGTGCGGGTGCAGCAGTAACCCAGCCTGGCTGGCTTTGGTGACAAGTAACTGCACACAACATACTACAACTCCTGTCTTGAGTGAGAAGCATACAGATGGAGAACTTAAATGAGCTCAGTGGACATTCATGGACATTTTATAGCAGGGGTCCATAGACTAAGGGAATTATATCTGTGTATTATATCAAAGGATGGGAAGGGGAGTGGTGGTTGATGAGGTTGTATCAGGTAGTGTGGTACCTGAGCATGACATAAATGGTACGGAACACAGGGTGGAGAATGTGCTGGTTTTGCCTGGGATAGTTTTCTTGACAGTAGCTTCTATAGGGCTATGTTTTGGATTTGTGCTGAAAACAGTGTTGACAACAGGGATGATTTAGTTATTGCTGAGCGATGCTTATACAGAGTTAAGACTTTTTCAGCTCCTTATACTGCCCCACCAGTAAGTACATTGGGGGTGCACAAGACATTATGAGGAGACACAGCTGGGACAGCTGACCCAAACTGACCAAAGGGATATTCCAGACCATATGACATCGTGCTCAGCATGTAAAGCTGGGAAAAGAAGAGGGAAGGGATGCATGTTTAGAATTTTTCTTCCCAAGTAACCATTACAAGTGATGGAGCTCTGATACCTTGGAGATGGCTGAACACCTGCCTGCTGGTGGGTAGTAGTGAATTAATTCCTTGCTTTGCCTGTGTGCACAGCTTTTGCTTTCCTTGTTAAACTGTCTTTATCTCAACCCACAAGTTCTCTCACTTTTACTCTTTTAATTCTCTCCCCCATCCCACCAAGTGGAAGTGCGTGAGCAGCTGCACGATGCTTAGTTGCTGGCTGAGGCTATACCACAACACAGATGTCCCTGTCTCTTTATTATGCAGCTAGCTTTTCACTGGACTTTCTCCAGTATGTCTATGTCCTTGCAGTGGAAAGCACCAACCTGGATATAGCATTGCAAATCTCTGCACACCAATGCAGAGTAGGGAAAAGGACCACCTACCTCAACCTGCTCTCAACACTTCCTAGCACAGATGAAGGCATCAGTGGCCTTTACCATGACAGCGCACTGCTGGTTTACTGGCTCATGGTCAGCTTGGTGTCCACTAGGACCCTCAGCGCCTTTTTTGCAAACTGCTTTCCAGCTGGCCAATCTCCTTTTCCACAGGAGCAAGACTCCGCATACCCTTTTTTGAACTAAACCACAGTGGTTTCAAGTAAATTGCATCTAGATAATTTTACTTCCTCCCTGCACCTTTCCTCTGACCTCTTCCTTTCTTCTCCCCAAAATGTATTTGCTTACAAAAAGCTAAAATTCAAAACTAAGCTTGGGAGACAAATAAAAAGCTACTAATTTTTTACAGAACTTTAGCTTTAAGTCCTAGAGCAGAACGTTTTCAGCCTGCTGGCAGGTGCACAGACCTCTTTCCCAAAAGTCATTCTAGAAACCAGAATTGTGGAAAGTTTTCTTCACATTAACTTTCAGATCCACATTTGATAAAGTGGCCTGAGTTTCTATTTCATGCTTCCATATGCTTACATGTTGGATGTATCCTGAACAATCATAAGACCAATGAAATCAGGTTCTCAGTAGTGACAGTATCTGGAAATTGTATCTGGACAGTGCTCTGGAAATTCATTGGCAGATTTCACAGTACTCTCCAATTTCATTTTACTGTAATGCAAAGTTCCAATTAAAGTTAAAAATCTGATCAGTTTGGACATTTATATGCATTTCCTTGGTGATCAAAGAGCATTCCAAATAAGAGCCTTTAAGTATTCGGGCATTTTAAAACTTTTTAAACTAAAATTCAACAACAACTAAAGGATTCTTATCAATAGTCCACCCAAAAATGATACGACATTATAACAGGTCAAGAGTCAGAAAGCAGAGGACACTTTTTTTAATGGGTTGTGGAAACTTCAAAGACAGCACAGCAGTGACTGAAAAATCTTGAATCTGCTGATAATAATGTATTTGCCTGTATCACATAAACCAGGATTATCCTATGGAGTCCACTGCAATATTAAACTTTGCTAGAACTTCACTCACAGTGAAGCTGTTACTCGTGTTTATAACAGGACTTTATAAAAGAACTGTTCTGTCATCTCTGCTCATCGCTTATTTTCCATGTATAACATTTCAGAATCATTAACTTTACACGTATTTTATGAACTTTAATTCCCTGATAAAATGATGCAGCCTGGTTTATTGTCCTTCTGTGAATACCACCTGTATGAATTTGCTTGTCATTACTGTATTTGAAGTTGTTTGAAAAGTTGACTTTTGTTTGTTGTGGAATGAAAGAAAATTATCTCCCTTCAGGATCCTTTGCAAGCACTAGCCCTCAACTATTAAAACTTGTTGGTTTCACAGTCATTTACTGAATACTTCACATCTGGAAATGAGGGATTCTATTGATTTCCCTTGTTTTTCCTTTACCTGAAGTTCTAATGATTAAAAATTAAATCTGTTCTGGACAAAAGTTTGCTTATGGTTATATTTTAATATAAAAATTACGTTTTAATAAAAAAGAACCTTCCTTATGATTTTTAAGTGGCATGCCTTGTAACACAGGCTTTTCTCTGCTTGGAAGAAAGCATATCTGTATTTTCCATAGAGTGTTCAGGGTGAAATTATGAATTAGCAGATTCACATAGAAATTTAAAATAAAAAGACAATTAACAGTGATGGTTTGGCCAAAATTCTCTGCATATTTGTACATGACCACAGGGAAAATAACTTAAATGTTTAAAGAATTCTCCCTCTCAATGTTTTCTTCTCAGGAGCTGCTGGCTGAGAAAATAATAATAAATGCCAGTCTTGAACAAGAATTTTCAATTCTAAGCAGATTTACTTGTAAAGCAGGGAGCGAGGCTTGCCTGCTTTCATAACAAACACGTTCCTTTACCATAATGGCTCAACAGCTGTTAAATAAGCTGTTTTTCACAACTCGGACCATGTTCTCACCTTGCCTTCCTCCTAGAAACTAAGACTTTTTAATTTGTTCTAGATTTAGGTTTTTATAACACTAAGAAGCTCTCTCCTGTACTTTTTAATGACTGTTGGAATAATCTATTTAGGTTTTACTACAAAGTCAAATTCTAAATTGTTTTATTTAATTAAAAAGACCAACGAACCCCATCACTTGCTCTCACTGTCTGAATAGCAATCTTGCAAAAGGAAGTAGAAGTCTTCCAACAAGCGTGCTCAAAATCCTTGCTGAAGTGGGCCTTAATCCATAGACTGACTTCACTTTAAGGTGAGAGCAAACATTGCCGACTACACTGATTTTGTACACTTTATTCATGGAATAAAGTGTTGCAGTTCCCATCGCTTGGACATTATCACTGGGAAGATAAAATTGCTACATCAGGTTGAAATGCCAGTGAATGGAACTTCTTCCTTAAAAAAAAACGCCTCCTTTCTTCGAATGGAACTCGATTTGTGTGAAGTTAAGGTTTCTCTTGCAGAGAATGCTTCATTATGGAGGCAATGTAAAGCTTTTGCCCTTACTATCAATTTCTCCTTGTTGAGGTATTTCACATCTGCAGCTCATGCAAGTGTGTGTCCTCCTTTTTTGTGCAATGTACCATGTAAGCAGTGTCCCAAACCACTGTTGGAAAGAAAAACTAGAGCAGAGGATGTGGTATAAATTCCAGAAACCCATAGTGCAAAGATAATATCTGAGGCCAAATTCTGACCTCATTTTTGTGCATATAGCAATTGAAGTTAATAAATGGGATGGCAGGAGTTAGTATCATGTTGAATACATTGCAGTAGCCATCCACAAAGCCAGAATAGTCTAAGGAAAAGTATGAGAGAGAAAGGAAACAGATATAAGCATGCACAAGCCAAGATTTCTTAATTTCACTGCCAGACAAACCCCAGACTGCAGAAACGGTTAGGAGCCTGAGCTTTGGTCCATTTTTTTCAAGCAAAAAAATCCTTTTCTATTCCACTTCCTGGGCCACTGTGTGTTCTTTGGAATACCAACAAGATTTCCCAATTTATACTGATTTATACCAGGCACCATACGGCTTCCTTAACCCACAAGGGTCTCTTGTATACTTAAGGCAAACTGCAAAGCACAGAAATTTTGCTTATCATTTAACTATGTGTTCCATGAACAGCAGAACCACCAAAGCTTTTTGATGCACTCATGTCTTTTGTCCTTAACTTTTCTATGAAAGCAGTTCCATCACTTTCAACCCACCATGTCCTTCCTCTCGGAGCTGGACGAGGACAGAGATCATGTGCTGGTGCTGGTTCCAGCATGCAGAGTTAACACTGAATTTTAGCCTTCTGCTTTTAAATGCGCTGCACAAAGGCCAAATTCTCCCCAACTTTCCTTCAGTATGGGATTAGTCTGCATCATCCTCATCTATTTGTTCAGCAGTTTTCCCCAATACTCCTGGATTTACTCTACTACTCCTATCCTTCATTTAAAGTGGGTAACAAGGCCATTGGGAAGGACTGACAGGTAGACAGATTACATGACTAAACAAAAACAATTTCCATAGAAAAAATAACACAAGAGAAAAATATGTTTTAAACAGCACCAGTAGTTCTTAATACTTTATACACCCTAATTTTTCAGCAATGAAAAAAACAGAAATGAGATCACATACCCTGTTATTTTAGTAGCTTCTCCACGCAGCTGACAGAAGAAGAACACGGGTTTATTTTTCATGCTGAAAAGCTTTTATTCTCACTTTCCTACAACCCAGTAAATTGCCAAGAGAGTAATTTATTCTCCCCTATGCTCTCCTGAATATCCATACACACACAAAAGATGGATGCTGGCAGGCAGAGCTGTCAGTAGGAATTTCAGCAGAAGTAAATTGTTTAGTACTTATAATGGAGCATAATAGCTGTAATTTCATTTGAACTGTTGCCACTAATAAGCTAATAAAACTACAAGTCAAGACCTAGCCATTCATCACTGTGTAGCCCCTGGGAATTTCTCTGTGCACACTTCACCACAGAGACAGGTAACTCAGTCCTTTAAGTGTTACTATACCCGAAAGAATGATGAGCCAGGCCTGGCACATGTTCTTAATAGTGAAAGACACAGCTGCATATCAACTGCAAAGGAGTTTCCTATCAGTATTTAACAGGTGTCTCCACAGCTATTCCAAACCTCTGCCAAAATGAAAACTAGCAATTTGAATGCATATGCAGCTGAAAAAGGTTTAAAAGGAAATTCAAATATAAAATACACAGATAGACAAAAATGCATATTGCACATTAGTTGGGCAGGAGGCATGTTTCTCTGAAGTACCATGAAATATTACAGTTGTTATATATGAAGAGATAGAATTTCATATATATTAGGAGACTTGGCTAAAGATACTGTCACATCACCAGACAATTGTTCTTCACCTAGAATTTTTGTAAAGGCTCTATCGGAATGCTTTAATGTAAATGGTATGACTGTAACTATAACATATTTTCTTGGTCTGAGGGTCTGTGAAAATATATATAACCAGAATTATATTATATTCTGTGCTGTTTGAATACACTCTGAATAAAAGCACAAAATTAGGATACAAGCTATAAAGATATCTAAAAAATAGATAATTCCAGAAAAAGTGTTTTGACTGTAATAAAGATTACTTTTGCAGTGGTGCTTTTTCTACTTAGAAACTGCACATATAGTTGCCTCTGATAGACAAACCCAATTAACCACACTGCAGGCAGCCACAAAGGTCTGTGTGGGAGCTTAGAAAGACTGGAGCCGCGCATAAGCCATTAGTTCTCTCCAGAGGAATTAATTTTGATAGGCATGTCTTTCATCACTGCTAATCAGCCATGATACACACTCTTTCTGCCAAACTCCCTGAGATCTATGGATAGACTTCTGTAGAGTCAGGAAAATGCTTTATGTCCCTACCCAACCTATCGTAGGCAGTGAAAGTGAGCAGTGAACTGCACAGCACAGGGATGCAGGACAGGAGACTAACTCAGTGGCTGGCTCATGAGTGATTCAGTGTATGAAAACAGTGAGTGCTGCTCTAGGGAAAGAACAGACAGGGTAAGAAGAGAACGTAAAAAGAAAAGGTTTTTCCTTTTATAGTGACAGAGATCATAGCAAGAAAAAACCTGTAAAGAGTAAGATAATCAAAGAATTGAGGAATAAGGCATCACAGAGGACAGGACAAATGTGAAAGCTGACAGAAGTCTCTCACAATGTAGTATTTTGTGCCTATATTAGGTGATATTTGTAAGGATCGATTCACTCAATTTTATTGTATATGCTCACGTATCGCAATAGCTACGAGACAAAGATTAGAAGCAAACTTATAAGAAATCACTCTATCATTAAAATTCATAGTATGCTGTGGAAGATTTCTTTCATCTTCTTGGAAGGAGGAATAGGTTGGGGCTTTCTATTTTAAGTAGGAACAATGTGTTATATATACCATTATTTCCTATAACCAAGAGAGAGACCATTTCATTATTCAGGGAATTGTATCTAAATTCTGGCTAAGATATGGACTAATTTCCATGCTCTCCCATAAGGCTTTATGAGGCATTTTGAATGAAGATGAAAGCCTATATAGGAACTTGTATATTAGCTTTAACTATCTGTTAAAAGTTGCATCATGAACACACTGTGTAAGGACTGCTGGGCAGAAGTACCAGCATCACTTTTGGTTACCATAAATAACTGTCACTAGAATTATGCCTGGATCACTCATCTGATCACTCATCACTCATCTGAAGAAGCCAGAGGAGGACATGCAGGCAATAAGAGGAGCATGGATTTTCTTTTTCACACTATTGATAGTAATTATTCACATTTCTCAAAAATAATTACTAACATAGAAACTTTCATTCTCCTAGCCACTTCTCTTAGGTGGATCCTTACTACCTTATCAGATATCATTAATCATGACAGAGCTTTGCCAGTGATTTCAGAGAAACCGGAATTATATTGTTTCTACGCTTTTGTGAGCAATTTAAAAACAAATACCTGTTTCATATGAGAAAAGCAGATCACCTGTGGGGCTTTTTTATGGTTATAGATTTAGTAGGCCTAACCTAGTATTTCTTTAGCACAGTAGCTAATAGGGAACAGAAGTGATAAAGTTTCATTAGCCCTTCTAATAAAAAAAAAAAAATAATAAAAAATTAGTGTCAGCATGGACCAGAACTGCTCAAAAGCGCTGCAGAAAATCCACCTGTATGAACTAAAATAGTTGTATGGAGGGAGCTAGAGATTTTTTCCCTAATAAGAAAAAGTGCAGAGGCGCTGTGTAAGTTTCCGCTAAGAATTGACCTTAGGGCATACCCTCAGAGAACAACGTAGAAATCATTCAACAGCCGTACCTCAAAAACCCAAACCAGAATGAGAATGAGGATTTGCTTGGGAAGATTCCATAGTGAGCTACCTGGCCCCAGGCACAATAAACTGCACTCCCAAAAAATGCAGGTGCCTCACAAGACTTTGACCCTAGCTTTTTTTCCTAAAGGAGCCTTCCTGCCATACAGATCCTCACTAACTCCAGGGCAGCCCTACACCACAACCTGTGCAGAAGCAAGGGTGAAACAGGGCTCCACACTTGCAAACATTTACTTGATCTCTTTATTATCTAGCTTTACTATGGCTCCTTCAGGTAGTTGAGCTAAGTATCTGAGTATGTAACAAACAGATTTGAACCTTCAGAGTTTGATTTCTAATACATGTAAGTGGCATCTTGAATAACTCAAATCCTTTCAGAAAATCAAAATACTGTTTTATGTGCCTAACTTTAGGAGCTAATTCAGACAACCTGTTTTTACTTTTTTTTCAAACACAGCCTGAAATTTCATCAGAGTATTGTAAGTTCTTACACCCAACTTACTCTGTGCCTCTTCAAAGCAGGTATTTGGAGTTTGTTACCCTGGTGGCTGTGTAAACATTGAGACTTCCTAAATGATCCTACAGGAAAATGATAAATATGCAATATAAGTGGTAAATATACAGGACACAACATGCAATGTGCCCATGTGGCAAAGAAAGCCAATGGCATCCTGGGCTGTGTAAGAAAAAGCTTCACAAGCAGGTCAAGTGAGATAGTGCTTCCCCTCCTCTCAGATTTGGCAGCACTGGTGCTGAAGTGCTGAGTTCTGCACTTTTCACTACAAGAGAGACACAGCCATACCAAAACAAATGCAATGAAAAGTTGGCAACATGATTAAGAGACAGGAGCATCTCTTAGACTAGGAGAGGTTGAAAGCTGAGATTGTTTAGCCCAGAGAACAGAAAGCTCAGGGGGATGTTAATGTACAAACATACGATGAGGTGAGTAAAGACAACAGAGCCAGACTCTTCTCAGTGGTATCCAGGGACAGGACATAAAGCAATAGGCACAAGTTCAAATATAGGAAAGTGCTCAGCTGATAACACCTTGCTTCCTGTAAGGGTGATTGAACACTTGAACAGGATGGGATATTTTGTGATAATTCAAAAGCCCCGCAAGACACGGTCCTGAGCAACCTGCTCTCGCTAATCCTGGGTTGAGCAAGAAGGTTAATTCAGACCATGCTCAGAGTCATCTTCCAGCCTCAGCTACTCCACAGTTCTAAATTGTTCAGAGCTGTAAACTCCTCAGAGCACAGGCAGGAATCCCCAGAGGAATTCCAGTTCCAAAGATAAACTTTCGAACTGACCAGTAGCTCCACTGTAAAGGTATTGGAAACATTGCCTGTATTAATCAGTTACTAAACAAAAGAAAGCATTGCTGAAGTGCACCTCTAACATCAGACTCCCAAGATATGAAAGCCACTGTAATCAGATGGCTGTTCTGACACTGATTTTTCAAACCACACTGGCACAGCACCATCTTCTGGTGAGGAAAAAGTTGGATTTTTTTTCATTCAGGCTTTGAGAAAAAAAGCTCTAACTATATCAAATGTAATTTTCATACAAGAAATAGCAATGTTAAATTTAAAAATAATACAATTAAATAAACAGCATCTATAAAAGACAAAAAAAAAATTATTAACCCGTTATCTCTAGAAACACACAAAATAAAAAAGTATCCCTTAAAATATCTTACCCTCTTCATCAAGGGGACCAGATATCAACCTTGCTTTGATTTTTGCAAGTAAAGAATAATACATACTGCTCACATAATCAACAATGAAACCTCAAAGCATACATCACAACACAATGTTCTTCTGAACTTCTTAATAAGGACATAGAAAACACTATTAGTAAGTT
>VZTM01029319.1:5686-26251 GCA_013400555.1 Jacana jacana | reverse complement strand
CCTGAGGTGCCAGGCGCGGAGCCGCAGCGGGCTAACGAGCTGCTGCTGCTGCTGCCGCCGGTGGCCCCGCGGGGCACGGCCCAGCCGCAACATCACGTTGTCTACTTCCCGGGGGACGTGCAGGTACGGCGCGGGGAGCCGCCGAAGGCGACAAGTAATGGCGGATGCGAGCGGCCCGGACGGCTGAGGGGGCCGGGAGCCGGGAAGCGGCGCTGGAGGGAGCCGCTGACCGCACAGGCTCTCGCGGGGTGAGGAGGGGATGGCGGCCGCGGCCCCTGCCGGGGTGCGGAGATCCCGCTGCGGCCAGCGGAGCGCTCCCTCCAGACAGCATCCCTTGGGCGCTTTCTGTCCGTTACCGTCGGGTGAACGTAGGAGGAACGGGCCGTTCTTGAAAGCTGAAACGGGAGCAGCAGCGGAGGGGCAGTTTTCTTTCATAGAGCTGCCCGCCACGTTTCTGGCGGTGACGGCGGTGTCTGAAATGCTATCGAGAAGTCTCTGTGGAGAGTAGACAGGTGAAGACTCCTTTATCAGCGGGTGTAGCGATATGGTGAGGGGTAACAGCTTTTTTAAAGAGTGGAGATTTAGATCACATAGGAGGAAGCAGTTTCTTACTGTGAGGGTGATGAGGCACTGGAACAGGTTGCCCAGAGGAGTTGTGGATGCCCCTCCGGATGGGGCTTTGAGCAATCTGCTCTAGTGGGAGTTGTCCCTGCCCATGGCAGAGGGGTTGGAACTCGATGATCTTTAAGGTCCCTTCCAACCCAAACAATTCTATGATTCTATGAAATCCTAAGATGACTAGTTTTCCGCAGCAGGCTTCGCACTGCATCTCTGTGCAGGTGTACAAGCAGCCCGGGCACCATCTGGCAGGTATTTCATGGGCTCTGATGCTTTCTCAGCGTGCCCTGATGAAGGCACATGTGGTCTCTGAATTGACAAGAAACTGAAAAGAGAGACTCAGTAGTGCTGTCCCTAAGCATGTGGGTGACCTCTGTAGCCTTACATACTCTGGTACTCTGTATAGTCAGCTATCCTCAAAAGTCACTACTTCTCATAAGCAGGGGTTAGGTCTTTCTGTTCCGTGGAAAGGCATTCCTTTTACCTTTTATGTAAGATAAAGATGCAGAATTTCATGGATTTTCATTCTGAAGATTGGAATGGGCTAAGGAAACCTTTATGTAATATTACCATTCCTGGATATGACCTTATTACTCCTTACTAAAATAAACTAGGTATTCTCTGCCATTACGAATTCAGAGGTGATGATTTGTCATGACTTGAGGGTTAATTTTTTTCAAACTATGTCACACAGAAGTGTGAACAAGGGGAATAAAGACTCCCTACAGCTGAATGAGAGGGATTTTTTTTGTGTGTATAAAAAATAGAAAATTTATTATGAAGTTATAAGCCTATTGTAGGTCTGTAATAAGATAATCAATATTAATGCCCACAGAGGTAATACAGTAAAATTATGTATCCTGTGTCATATTAAGTTGAATAATACCATGATATTCTCTTGGAATGAAGCTAACAAAAATTCTGAATACTTCCATGTGCTTAATTTTACTGTATTTATTTTGGAGGCATTAAAAATGTGCAATAAAAATATTAAAATAGAGTAAGTAAATCTAAATATGGCAGTTTCTTTAATGTGCTTCTTGTTCTGGAGGCTTAGCAAGTGAGTGCTTCTAATGCATGTTTCTCTGTTAGTTATAGTCTTAAGCTAGACAGAGCTGAAGTATTTTCACAATATAGTAATGTGGGTTTTTCTTTCTTTTTTTTTTTTTTATTATTTTTCAGAACTATCATGATGTTATGTCTTGCCACCCAGAAAACTTTCAGTGGGAGAACTGGAGTTTTGAAAATGTTGCTACCATACTTGCTCACCGGTTCCCTAATAGCTTTATTTGGGTTGTAAAGTGTTCTCGAATGCACCTGCACAAATTCAGTTGCTATGACAACTTTGTGGTGAGCAACATGTTTGGAGCACCAGAGCACAGCACTGACTTTGGAGCTTTCAAGCATCTCCATGCATTGCTAGTTAATGCATTCAGACTCTCTCAGAATATTCTGCTGTCCCAGAAAAGCATGCACGGTGTCAGCAAGGATGCAAAAATAGCTGCTTGTAAATCACAGCCGCCGTCTGTTCCTACAACAAATGGCTGCTCATCCACAGAAAGAGAGAGAGATTGTGAATGCTCTAATAATTCTGCTATGAACTTCATTATACCGTCTGCTGTAGATGCAGTGTCATTTACATTGATTGGCTTCAGCAAAGGTTGTGTGGTTTTGAATCAGCTGCTTTATGAGCTGAAGGAAGCTAAAAAAGACAAGAATACTGATGCCTTCTTAAAAAACATAAAAGCAATTTACTGGTTGGATGGTGGTCACTCAGGAGGAAGCAATACTTGGGTTACTTACCCTGAAGTGCTGAAAGAACTTGCACAGACAGGAATTGAAGTTCATGCTCATGTTACACCATACCAAGTGTTTGACACAATGAGGTCGTGGATTGGGAGAGAGCACCAGAAATTTGTACAGACGCTTGAAGAATTTGGTGTGGAAATAAATGATCAACTACATTTTGCTGATGATGCTCCCTCCTTAGATAACCATTTCAGAGTTCATGAAGTATTTTGAGACTGTATGTATCTGAATAGTATATTCATTGTAAAAGCACTTTTGATACTGTAAATGTTGTCATTTAGATTTACACCTTTGAGTAGATGCTTTCTGAAGAGAATACTAAATCAGTCTTGTGTTGATAGACACTATATATAAATTTCAGTGGCTTCAGGAGTATTGGGACCCCATACTTACAACAGATGTCATTTGATTTTTGGAAAAAAAAATGTTATGAAGAACTATCCTATACATTTTTGTTGTCGTTAAATGTGAATTTTTATTTTTAAACTGTTGGCAGAACTTTTTAGTCTTGGGTGTCTAATGTCATATGCTGCCTTTAATGGGAGTTTAAAGTACTCAAAAATTTCAAATGTCTGGAGACTTCCATTCAGTAGCTTTCAGGGCTAAAAGCTTTGGTCTTTGTCAGAAATAGACATAAGGTTAGGTTTTTGGCTTAAGGAAAATGCTAAAACAATCTTAGTTATATATTTTTGTGAAGATTGTTTTAATTAGTTAATGAAATCTTCCAGTTTTGTAACGTTTCTCCTACTGAAACAGTGTGACAGACATTTACCTTTAGAATAACAGTGCCAATCCATTTTTCTTCTTTCTGTGCGCCTTGCCTTTTCTGTCACTGTAAAGTTTGTGTAGGATCTGCTAGTGAATGGGCATTTCACCTGGGGGCTTGAAATTTTTGACATAGCTCAGTGACCAAGAATGTTGATGAGTGTAACTTACTGCTCTTTCAGCACACCTTGCTTATTGCTTTAACTTCTACAAGGACCAGCAGCAATATCTGTATTTTCAAGTTAAGAGGTGTCTTTATCCCTGCCTTGAACTAGTGTGGTTTTTTCTTGATAATTTGTGCATTGATGTTGATCTAAGTCAAGCCATTAAGTATGTAATGTATTAAAAGTTGCATAAAAGTTTTAGACTGTGTTGACTGCAGCTGTTTCAAAAAGTTTCAGTTTTTTGAACTATTATCTGCTTTAAATGTTTAGCAGTAGTTGCTTCTACAGCTGGCCAAAAGATTTTCAGAGACTAACTTGTCTTACAGAAAAAAAGTCTTCTGTTTAAATACAAAGCTGGACAAATCAGAATGAAAAGATGGAGTCTAGTTCAGGCCCTAAACCTCAAATGTTCTTCAGAAAGAATTGCTGAAAGATGAATGAGGGTGGAAATTTTCTACTGCTGTAAGTAACTTTTTCTACTTATCTACAAATAAATCTTAGAATCACTCTTAAAGACAACTGCAGCCATTAACAATGAACCAGTAGCTTACAATGGTTTTGGATTTCCTGGAAGTATAGGAATACAAAAACAAGTTAGCAAAACACTGAAGATTACACAACAAATTCAGCTCACTGCTGAGAAAAACAATTTTATTCAACTTTGTTCCTACGTTTGATGGCTTAGCAACATCTTCCCCCTGCTTCTTGCTTCCTGTGACTCGTACACTGTGAAAGGAAAGTCCTGGTTCATCTTTCTTTTGCTGGCATCTTTAAAACGTACAAGGTTCACTGGAGACAGTATTTCCACAGCTCTTGCACTGGTTGTGCCACGTTAGTGATCACTGATGAATGAGAAAAGCATGGTGAACTCTCAAGAGAATTTTCTTACTACTCAAAATATTAAGGGTGCTGGGATTATGCATACAGTGTGTACCTTACAATGTGACTGTGAATTGTTAATAATGATTAGGCTAATGGACAAAGCTGATCAAAAGGGGAAGTAATCAATTGTAATTGACAGAGAAAAGTGGAACATGCAGTCTAATTCTAACATTTTATGTGAGAATCTGTAATCTGGTTCCATCAGGTTTTTTCCTTTTTGGAGACTTTGTTAAATCCTATTTATTGATTACCTTTCTAATGGGCTTGTAACAACTTGTTTATCTGTTGCAAAGAAGGCTGATTCTCTTTTTTGGTCCTTTTGGTAACACTTGCACTGTACACAAGGATTTCCTTCTGTAAAGTCACCAAAGTGGTTTTAATAGAAAGCCTACAAATAGCTTGGAATATCTGTGATTATCCGCTTATAAAATCAATTTGAAAAAACCAATCAGCAGAAAACCCCCAAACACCCCACTGATCTTGCTCCCTTTCACTGCAGTGTCAGACTGACCGGGCTAACTTAATCATGCTAACACTTGCTCCGTCCGGTAACGGTGCAGATCACAGACCAATTTCTAAACAACTCTGTGCCAGCCAAAACAGCGGGAGTAGCTTGCTGCAAGCTTTTGGAAACAGCTATTAAAATGCTGACACTTTTTCAGAAGTTTCTGGATGGCTGTTCTGTGAAAAGAATATTAACCTGTTTAATAGAGGCTGCTTACAATAACTGTTAAGTAGGTTCAAGTGTTGCTGTATTAACTTGAAGAATAAGCACTTTGTTATGAAATTAATCTTGTTTTGAGACTCTATGTTGTGGAGAGAAAACTGACTGGTTGTTTTTCATTCTCTAAACAGTTGTAGTACTCTGTTGGAATGTGCCTCTGTCATTCACTACAATGCACGCTAAAAATAAATTTTGCAAACAATGTTGAACGTAAACTATTTCTAAGGGGTGAAACCACTTTGATGTGAATGTAAAACCACTAAACAGGGAATGTGCAGTTAAGTTGTGTGGATCAAGCTTTAGCAGGTGTTTGATGGGGATCTAGTTTAAAGAAGCCAGCTTTATTTGATAACTTTTTCTTCAAGGCAGACTTTATATTTGTGTAGTCAGCATCTAAGCTAAAACAGCTTACAAGTGTCTCACATACATGGGAAAGCTGGCATGAAGTACCCAAGGGTGTGAACAATTCTATGTTAGGATGAAATGGGTCGCAGTTTGTATGAGCCTGTCTTTTGACATTAACTGTAAAGGCAGTTCTTAATAAGCTTAAATGTAAAGTTAAGTGATTCTCATGCTTACTTAAAGTGGTTTAGTTCAAGATGTTTCTGGTTTTGAATGCAGAGGCAACATCACATAGTCCTTAGTACAACGTGGTATTCTTTGGATTACATGCTTGTTTCTTATGCAATACACAAGATATCTTTCAGATTTTGAGAAATGCTAAAATATTAAGCTTTGCCTGTTAAATTCCTTTAAAACAGGGCTTGGTTCCGTGGAATTATCCAGATTCTATATGACTTACATTATTTTATTTTTTGTGCATCTTAAATACTAGAAACTTTGGTAACCTTCTTTTTAGGTAGGACTAATTTAGGCCACATCTCTAAATGCTACTGCATAAATCAGCATCAGCCCCTAATTTTGAAAGGTGATTAAGGATCCAAGTCTTAACATACTGCTGAAAGGAGCAGTCTCTTCTGTTCTCCCATTGATAACATCCTGCTGCCTCTCTTGTGGTAGCTCAAGCACTCCGTGGTGAGCTGTTCTCTATTACTAAACATTATTGCTAATAGAGCTAACTAACAGGACTGCTATCTATTTAAATAGTCACATTATTTTTTTAAAATAAGACTAATGTCAGTTCAGGAGTTATGGTGTTACAACTGTGGGTATTCATAGATAAAAGTGATTGTGCCCGATCATGTGTTCATTTTCCCAAAGGGTTCTTTTTGAACTATTTGCAGAAAGAAAATGGGCTTTTTTGTCCCTCTTATGGTGCTTTTTACAATGCTGCCTTTGCTAAGCTAATGGGCACTTCACCATTGCTGCAGATAAACAATATTTGTGGTCTGAAAGTTGAAGGACCAATGTTCAAGTATACCCATCCATTTATCTTGAATTCTCATTTTAAATTCTTATGAGTTGATATAAGAAAGAATTTAAAGAACAGTAGAAATTGTGAGCACACATTTTTAGGTATATCACTGCCTAGCAGAATCTCAAACATGAACTGTGTGTCTGGTGTCCCTGTGCTATGCAAAAGCAAAGGCCTGTGTCTCAAGACTGCAGTCCATGAGAGACAACCTCTTGAAATCATTTTTGGAGTTACTTCTTCACAATCATTTTAATCTCATATTGAAATGTCAGGCTTTTGGCTTGGTTTGGGTTTTTTTGTTTGGTTGGTTGGTTGTTGTTTTTTTTAAGGCTGGTAGATTAAAGAATGGTTTACTTCTGATGCTCATAACCCGATGAAAATTTAGATATTTAAATATTGCTAATGGAGACCCTAGAGTAAGACTGGCTTTTTGTTGGTCTTACTGATCTCTTAACTCTGTTCAGATGCAAGGTGAAGTATTAACAGCACAGTTCACTCCTGCTGACAAAAAAAGCACAGGATTAGTTGTTCCACATCACTGTGGCACCCATGGAATTCTGATTCAGGCAGTCATTTAAACATATAATGTATTGTGGGTTATAAAGTAGTGATGGCTTTGTAGTTCTTTCCTCTCATTAGGGCTTCATTACATGTTTCCAAGTGACCCAAGAAGTGCCAAATTCTACTTGAGCAAACGAACAGAAAAGCATCTGGGGAACAAAAGGGGCAAATATATTCTTATCTGGTTTTAGTTCATGTGTACAAACATCTTATGTACTTGAAAAGGAGCTGGATGCCATTACTCCAAGGTTCAGAATAATTTTTCCTTCTTTTAGTAAGCTTTCAGAGAATGCTTTCAGTCGTTTCCTTTGTTAAACTTGGCACTTCAGAGCTGAGCTGTTTCTAAAGAAAGCACTGCTGCAAGACACAGAAAACAGTCAAGGACACAGCAATGCTGAAGTGCAGAACAAGGCTTGTCAGGTCTTCCACACCAGAGTTTACCCTCTGAGCAACACTTGTAACCCTGGGTGTCAGATAAAGCTATTGCGTCCTTAACAGGCCATCTGCATAGCTCCTCTTTCTCCTTCCCCATCATGAGAATTACATTGATTGTGTGTGGTGGAAGTTTTAAGCAATTCACGTACTGCTTGGCAGCTGAAATATAAATGTTTTCACGCAAAACTTGTCCGTTACTGCGATCTCTGTTATTATGGCAAGCAATAGCTTCTGAGCATTTTTGTACAAACATAGCGTTGCATGTGGTACAGCACATTTTACATGGTTGAGCAGCTCTTTTAATGTTTTCAATCTGGTCTTAAAAATGTTGACTGGGAATGGATCTGAAGAATTGGAAAGGAAGTAATCTGCTCTTGTTGCTCTCAGGAGTTGCCGCTTCAAAGAGATCATTGCTGTCAGGAGTTACCGCATGCAGCAGAGATCAGAATCTTTCCCCAGTTCCCGAGTCTGACCCAAACCAAAATAGGACATCCTTTACCAAAAACTTAGGTAACTGTAAAAAAAAATAGCTCATCTGTCCTTCTAGTAACACTTTGGTTATTGAGTTGCACTGATTTAGAGAGAATCCTGTGTAAAAGTTACTGTTTCAGAACTTGTATCTTCAGCACCTGTGCAGTCTGCTCCGAGATGTCTAAAAGTCTCAGGTTTGGGAAGATACATTTTGGCCAGAGGAAAATAGAAGTCTGCACAAGAATGTTTTGAAGCTGTAGCACACCATAGGTAATATAACCTCTGCTATGGTGAAATCATCCTCTTAGTCAAGTTAGTCCTGTTGTGGGACTAACACCGTGGATGAGGCAAATAGCTTCATCTTGCACATTTAAAAAGTCAAACCTTTTCACGTTAGGCTTTTAACTTGATGCTGGTATTAAGATCTTAGACCCTGTGTAGCTCCTAGAGAGAAACACATTAAGTAAGGAAGATCAAATCTTCAGCACATACATGATGGGCAGATTTTTAATGACCTGTTTAATAGTTTGACAAGAGAGTATTTTGACATAATTTTTTCCACTTGATTCTTTCCACAGCAACTGCATAAAAAAAATGTAGAAAACATTTATCTTCTGAAATTATTTGTCATCCTTTATATTTCATACAACCAAGAATAAGCAATTCTTTCTGGGTGTTGATTTGCAATGAAGTTACATTTTAAAAGCTTCAGTCACCAAATTTCTAGAGTAATTCAAAGTTTGGGGTAGGCCAAGTTCAAACTGCTGATTTCAGATACTGCCTATGTTTAAGTGTCTTAACTCATTCTGGTCAGTCTGCATCACCTAACTCCTCTGTTGAACACCCTGTATGCATAAGATGGTCAGTGTTTATTTTTCTAATACCTGCTCAGCTGTATTGTGGCATGATCCCGTATTGCTTTAGCTCTGTAAAGGACAAACTTCCACAAAATGTCAGTGGCTCTAGTTCTTTGTGTCATTTCATTAACGGCTTTTTAAGTGTGGCTATATATATTCTCTCACCATGTTAGCTAGAAGTTATTCCCTTAATGCTTTTACCCTTCATTCATCACTTTATTGCCTGTTTCACACCATGTAGCACAGTGGTTAGAAAGCACCAAGTAATTTTATTATATTTTTTTAAGCACAGTAACTTCAATATGTTTAAATTGGTTGGTTTCTTCTTTTATAGCATTTCAGAAACAATAGTTTTGTAGAAGTTATTAGGTAAGAAATTGAAGAAACTGGTTCAAAGTGAAAAGGGATAGCACTGACAGAACAATTACTGTGCTGGTCTTCCCACTGATCTACATAGAATAGAATTTGTTTCTTTCATGAATATGCACTTACCTCACACCTGGTGGGGTTTACTGGCAATTGTAGAGGAGTGAAAACCAAAGGCGTCATGGGGTTGGGAGAGAACCCAACCCACTATCATTGCAGAGATTTCCCACAGAACACTGGAAGAGAGGCATGAGCAGGACTGGGTTATCCATCAGGGGGAAATAACCTAATTTGCTGACATACAAAAATAAAGGTTTCATTTGAAAGCTGGTAGTGTAAAGAGGAAATCACTGCACTTGCTGTAGCACTTGGCTCACACTGAATTCGGCATGACCCTCTCTTCCTGGCCAGATACACAGTTCCCAGTCCAAACTTCCCACTAGCCTAATCAAGCGAATTATTGCAGCTTTCCTGCTGGGCTACCTCAGCACTAATAACTGCAACTGAGCAATTCAAGGGTTTCATTTGGCCTCAGGTGTTTAGATTAATAGTTTAATACTACTCCCTTACAAAATAAAAAGGGGGATTGAAAAATATTCAAAGTGACAGCTTGAAAAATTGTGGCTTGATGGATCATTTATGCCTTTTACATACAAAGTATGAAACACCTATTATTGAAAATCTTAATGTCACTATTGGGTGGCAGAGCAGTGAATGAATTTGACCCACAGGATTTTCCTGCTTTTATTTCTCTTCTCCCCAAGAGCTCCAAATGCCCCCCCCTCTCTGGAGCCCAGCTTGCACTTCTCACAAGCTGGGACATAAGCAGATCATTCACACTGATTGCAGCTCCACAAAGCTTTCCTTATTTATACTCGGGTGTTGAAGGGGGCTGTGAACACCAAGCAGGTGCTTGGAGAATCAAGGAGTGGCAGACTGAGGGTTCAGCACAGTACCTCTCAGTACTCGCATGTTGAGAAACTGCCAGTGGTTAGGGTAAAGAGAGATTGCAGCTGTGCAGGCTCAATGCTGGAGCACAGCTTTGTGTAGCCCTGCGGGCTCTCTAAACCTCTCCATTTAGTCCTAAAACTCAAAGAATATGCTCTGTGCACCTCGGCAGAACAATTCAGATGGGGCCCTCGACATTACCAGTCCAACAAAGCCAAGAGGCTTCCCCAGCCTAACAGCCAGAGATTCTGTCTCAGCAGTATGCACAAGCAATCCTTGTTCATTTTCAAACAACAACTTTGGGAGACCTATTTGTGATCCCAAATTTAAATTCTACCCTCAGAACGTACAATGATGCCCATCAGAATCGCCTGGCTGGTTCCATTCATGCCTATTCATTAAGGTGGCCAAGTGCCCATTCACATGGGAGCAGACTATTTGCACTGTGGTGAGCTGCCAAGATCAGGTTTAGAAGAATAATCTGCACAGCGTTACAAGCCCCTGCTCCTCTGGAGAAAGTTTTTTTCCAGCACATTATTAAGACTACATATCTATTTAGTCCAAGAGCTTTTGACAAGTTACAGTTCTCTAAAAAAACCCCACAACACTGCTGGAAGGAACAGACTGACCTAAATATGAGATAAATGTTATGTTCCCAAACAGCACAAGTACTGCCATCACAGAGATTTCAGAGACAATGACAACCCATCTTTGCTGTGAGACACAAGGGGTTTGTAACCATCCACAGTCCCCCTACAACAGACTCCGTGGCAAAAGGTGCAATGCACCCCCCATTCATGTGGTAACATAATGCATCTCAAACACCACTCTCTGTAGAGTCTGCATCTACTTCAGAACCATTCTAGGACTGAAGCTGGATGAATTTGCAGACACGTGTGCTGCACGTGTTTTACAGCTGCAGGACCAGCGATGCTGCCCGACTGCGCTGGGGCAGCGACAAACAAGGTTTCCTGCACAATACCTTACTCAGCTAGGAAAGGGGTACATCGCTTCCCTTGCAGCCGTTCTAAGCTTAACCTTGCAGAGTTAGCTTTTGCCTTTTTCCCATGCTCACTCTCAGGTTCACCACAAGAGGGAGCAGAAACTCCGTTAGAACCTGCACCAATGGCTTGCTTTGGCCTCCTCAGAAACCACTAGAGTTTTCCTAAACTTTAGTAATTGAGGTGGCATTCAGGAAGACATTCAGTTACTTCTAAGCATGCGTGCTGTCAGCCCAGCCCACATACCAAAACTGTTATTCAGACAAAATTAGGACCCCTCCAAAAAAGTAGAGTTGAACTGCAAATGCATGCCTCACTGCAGAAGGCAGACCATCTCCAGATCAAGCAGATTGTGCACATCCGTCTATAATGGTTTATCAACACAGCTTTTATTAGTCTTGCAGAAAGTGTGTGTGTATATACATACGGACAGTTTCCATATTAACATAGGATTCTCTACTTTCACAGGAGCTTGCTGGATTACAATGTGTGCTTTTATCCATAATCATTCCGATAAGCTTTTTCTTGGATGCGTAACACCATTCTCCGTGCATAGAAATCCCTATATTCCTCAGGTAGTTCTTCAAGTGTTTTCAAGGCCCTGTCCAAGATCTGTATAGCTCTAGAAGCTGCAGTGGGATCTTTATTTCCATAAGTGTCAGTCTTATCATAGGACTCAGCAGGAAGATGCTTCCAAAAAACATTCAGTGCCACTCCAAATTCCTCAGCAATTACATTGTGGAACCATAAAGCTGTAGAAAGAAGAATGTCTGAAATGAAAACTATTATCTCAAACTTCCCTGTGACTCATGACAAGTGTCAGAACCATCCAAACTAAATACAGTTGAGGAAAAGCCTCGACTACTGCATTTTTTGTTTACCTTTCGGTATTCATCCCTGAATATATTGCATTGTACCAAATTTAATAAATTCTTCAAGACATTCTCACTGATCTATAACTTCACACAAAAGTAACAATTGCTGAAGTATAAAGAGATACTCAAAGGCAAACAAGCGATAGGTATGTGTAGGATGAAAATAAGACATTTTCCCCATTCACTTCACTCGTCTCTGCTCTGAATGCAGATACCTGTTTCCATAGATTTAGTCCCTAACCTGTCACAGCATTTTCCAAGCATTCAGGTGAACCACCAGTGTCAGCCAGGCCACCCATGCAAGTTGTTTATCTCTTTATAGTAAAGTCATGAGGCTTTTCAACTGAATCATCATGGCTCTCATAAAGAAGCAAAGACATTTTTGCTTCATTGAGTAAATTTTAAAATAAGTTTAACATGGCATATTTACCCTATTTCAATTTTAAGCTGAAATATTAAATGCTGTGCTTATTGCAGCTTAGTTGCTTGTATGCACTGAAGACTCCAAGAAAAGCTTGTTCTGAGAAACGAACAAGTTTCTTCCAGGAGGGACTGCTTCTACCTTCTCCAAAATAACCCCACAGATTTCTCAAAGAACATCTCATCTTTCAGCAATTAGCACCCCGGAATGCTGAAAAAGCTAGTACCTTTCTCTGGACAAAAAAAATCCAGTTGTTCTTAGGAGTGCTGAGTGTGTCTTAAGTTTGTATCAGCGTACCTACTGGCAAAGACAAACTAGAAATTATGTATGCTGGCATTAGCAGCAGTAGGACGTACCTTTTACTAACTAACCAAAAGTTTTGTCAGAAGGAAAGAAACACAAATGGTAAGCTCAAAATCAAGTACCGGGTCCAAGGCTAAGGATCTATTTTAAATCTTCCTAAAAAGTTACTGCCTTCCTGTTTATGGGCCTGTTTACAGTCCCCAGATAATATGAAAAGCAACAGAATAGGTATCTGCCACAAGCTCACGAGGAGTAAAAATTAATAACTAAGAACAGTGCAATAGGATTAATTCAAATGCCTCTCTGTGATCACCAGAATCATCATCTCAGCCCAGGATACAGCTTTATATTTTCTGCTTGTGCAGAAAAATGATTAGGACTTGTCTTTCCATTCCCCAAAGGTGATTAGAAATTTCTCGATGGCCCAGTACCTCTACCACCCTTAATTCTCGTCAAATCACATGCCTCACAGTTCTTCAGTGCCAGAGCTACAGAAGAACAAAAACGATACTTCAAATACTCAAATTCTGCCATCAGAAAACGCAGGTTGCTGAAGTAATTTCAGATTTCACAGGCTGATTTTATAGTGCTAATCCATTAAGACACAAATTCAGAAGCACACAGTGTAACCTTAAGGGATTTCTAGGTAATATAATAAAACCTTTTGTTAGGCTAATTACTACCGCTGGGAGAAGTAGACAGGTTTTGATAATGTCTTTAGATGTTCCTACTTATGATACACTTTAGTGACCTCTTACCACCCCTAAAAATGAAAAATTGTAAAGAAAACTTTAAAACACAATATAGTCAGGACAATTTGTTACTTACCTGGAATAAATAACACATCTCCTGCTTCCAGAAAACATTGATAGCGCTTGGCTTTCACAAAAAGAGGATATTTCTCTAAGTCTGGGTTATCCACATCCAGCACCTCTGATTTAGTACCTAAGGAAGTTTTCAGAAGTAATGAATAAACATTCCTACTCTTCCAACAGTAACAAAGCATTATCACATTGGTGGAAATGCCACTTCTTGAATCAAATTTAATACCGGTTTATTGTTCTGTAACTCTTCTAAAAACCAGGCAAACCTGATGGCATTCCTTATTTAGTGAAGAGACATTTTCTCCTGCTGTCTGTATTTCTCCTGTAACTGCAACCTTATTAACACTAAAATCCACTCTCCCTGACATTTAAAAGGCCGTTTTGAATCCAGAGAGAGCACTGTACTCCTCCACAGTTAGGTACTGAAAACACAACCCGGCAAAGCTGCTGTGCTCCTTTGCACATTTCCTAACCTGCCCTACTCAAATGATCAGCTTTGACTAGAGCAAATGGCATCAGAATTGTGGGACCAAATGACTTCTCTGTTAGTGACGTTTTGTCTGCAGTGCAAAACTCGTGAGCTGGAACGGCAAGTACAATCACCAAATTCTGAACTAGATAAATGTAACATGCATACCTGATAAATATAAATATGGTGCATCTCGAGGACTGTACAAAACAACTCGTTTTTTCCCCGTTACTTGGATTAAGAAGTTGTCCATTACCTGGAATAAGCATAGTAACAGAGATGTCAGCCAAGGGTTAAGAATGAGTACAACTCTGCAACTAATCTAAAATATCTTCAGCTTAAAAGAGGGAATTACTAAAATGTTCATATGTTAAGAATTAGCTAAAAGAGCTTCCAAGTATAGTTAATCTAAAAAACCTCAAGAATGTTGAGTTACTTTATCCTCTTAGCTGCATACTCTTGACAAATAGAATATCTGACAACACAGTACTGCTTTCCAGCAACTTTATGTTTTTCCTTAAATAGGAATCAGGTTCTTCCATCTTAAAACGCAAAGACCTACCATACTTTAGATGTATAAACCAGCAAAATATAACACAGAATAGATTTGGGATCCCTTTTCTTTTTCAGTCCTGCCTCTAGCTCATTTTGCTGACTTTCTATTGATAAAGGATTCTTTTTCCTAATTACCATGCAAAAAACCCATTTTTCTTATAAATACATTTATTGAGAATTGAACTGCACAATGTTAGAAGACAATCTTTGGAATCTACCACATTGTAGCAACAAACCACCCAAATCATTGTGCAATTACCAACAATCTGGCCATAACTATAAAAAAGAAGGCAATTCTGAAGACTAAAATGTTGGAAGTTACTGTGTTTCAGAGTTTTAACTGAAACTCAAACCAGTAAAAAAATATGTGAAGTTTGTCATTAACTTATCTTTGTCAGAGATCTGCATCTTCATATCTCAGCCCTGTATTGTCATCTGCAACATTTTCTGCTAAACTCATGTATTACCTACATCATAATGTGTCCATAATTGTAATCCAGCTGAGCTGATGCGGAAGACGCTAGAGAAAAACTGTTCCTTCTCAAAATACTCTGGAATCCGAATATCTTCTGCCAAAATAGGAAACTGCTTTCTGATATCTGCAATATCCTGAAGCAAAAAGGACATAGGTCTTAGAGAACCATATGTGCACACTAAAATAAGGGAACACTTCACTATCATTTCCTGTCATATGAAACACAAGGCTAGAAGTTCAGCCTTGGTGAAGAGCTGAAAATAGCAATGTTGTTGGCGGTTCCCCTTTCAGCACTGACTTGGTCAATTATATTAATAAGAACAGCTAGGGAGCTGCTTGGAACTGTGGCTGCTGAAAGTCACACCAAAGAAGCAAGAAATCATCAGAAATCCTTTTATGTTAGTTTACAACAAAACCTAAAGAATGGGAGGTGAGGAACGTACTCTCTTCAGTGATCAGCTGAGCTCCTGTCTAACAGCAACTCTTTTAGACACTTACGTTTAAATATTCTGACCTAAATCCATGCAAATTCAGAGGCCAAGTGACTGTAAACAAGGTGTATGCTTGCACTACACAACCAGCAGATGACAACAGGCTTTAAAAAATACTCCTAAACAACTGCTTCTTGACAATATTAGAACTGTAATTTCAAGTAACTCACCTTCCTAACATCTTCACCCACTGATCGCAAATAGTACTTTTCATCCTGAAAACAAAACCCAAACAAACAAAAAAAAAGAGTTGTTTTGGTTTTTTTAATATGATTTACAAACACGCTTAGAGAGCCTGAATTTTCTCATCAATCTAATGCAGGGCTTAATTGAGAAACAGTACAAATAAATTGCACTTACAAATTCAGCTACATTGTTTTACTGCCTTTAGTGTACTGCTCCCTGCTGTTCATCTCAAGAAATAGGGGAAATAGGTTATTTAACTGAGTCAGAAGAGTGGAGTAGGGGGAGACTTGCCAGCTGCTTTAGCACTGCTGTTACTAAGCAGATTCAAAGCAAATAATTGAGAGTTCTTCAGCATGCTGATGCAGCAAGCTGTTTCAATTGGCTTCAATGTACTCTATGTTGCATAAAAAGTGAAAAGCATGTCTGCATTCAAAACTGTTTGCTTCCTAATCACAGTTACTTGAAAAACCTCTAATTTGAAGTTACATGAGGATAGCCACACATTTGCTACTCACAAATTATGTTACAGTACATCTGTATTTGTATTTTGATAGTAGATGTAATCAAATCAAATGGCTTCATGATATTTTCTGGCAAAAATAACTGCAATAACTAAATGATTGCAGTTAACTTAGATATTGCTGTTATCACAATAGCTAAATTATAGTTATTATTCTAAAGCAAGGTTTGATTTCTCAATTTTATCCTGGATTTTTTTTTGTCAGGTAAGCAGTTTTTGTTATCAGAAACAGGACCACTGAAGTTAACCACACTGTACACATAGCAAGCAATTTCCAAGAAAAATTTTCTTCTCCCCACACTTCTTCCCGTGGCTCCAAGCCATACAAAACAGTTAAATCTAAAATTAAGTGCTTTACTGGAGAAGACTTTAAATTACAAACCATTGTTTTCCCCTCCATATACTGGCAAAGTAACTGATACAAGTAACTGTCCACTAAGGAAATTACCTCAGAAAGAAAGTATTCCTTGTGTTTGACTTCAGCTGCTCTTCGTACAAATACATCAAAAGGCAGAGTTCTGAAATATAAATATTTAAATTTATACAATGAATCAATGTAAAAACACATGGTTTAAAATCATAAGCTCTCGTACCATATCTAGTATAACTGAGGATGCAATATGCTGCCTTTTTTTTTTTTAACATAGTGACTAATCCATGTTTGCAGTTGGATGTTTGAAGAGTTCTATTGAGAAAGAAATCCTACACTTACAAGTCTCTGCTTTAGTAAATTGCCCCAGTATAGCTGCAAACAGAATCATCTAATTGCTGATGCTGGAAGGTCCTCCAGTCCAATCCCCTTCCCAAGAGCAGTGTCCACTACAGCAGGTTACCCAGAACAGCCTCCAGCTGGGTCTTGCGTCGCTCCAAGGACGGAGACTCCATAACCTCTCTGGGCAACCTGTTCCACTGTGTGACCGCTCTCACTGTAAAAGAGGGGTTTGGTTTTTTAAAATAGTTTAACAGAATTTCCTGTTTTTCAGCTTGTTCCCATTGCCTCTCATCCTGTCACCATGAACCAATGAGAAGAATCCAACTCCATTTTCTTCATCAGATATTAATACACTTTGATAAGATGCTCCCGTGAGCTTAAGAGGCCTGAATGATTTGAGTCACGGTGCAAAAAAATTCTTCACAGTCAACTTAGACTCCAACTGTGAACAATACGTGACAGTATTAGCTTAGCCTATTTCTCTAACAGTGTGTCATTTGTAGACTTGTTTACTGTACATTTTTATAGATTTGCAGAAAAGCTTAGCATCAAGAAAACTGCAGCTGGTGATATATATGTGTGTACATATATGCAATTTCTGCTATAAATTTGTGCATGAACACAGCTACCTATCTTCATTACTAGATCTTTAAAATTTATTTCAGTTATCTGAATTTTTTTTTGAAGTATGTGCTATATAAGCTGAGCAAAACACAGGAATCTTGGTATTTTCAAGTCCTTCTTTATAGTTTTCCTTGAATTTATTAACTACAGCTCCAGAAGATTCAAAAATAGTAATTGGGTATTAAAGCACAGTCCCTCTGAAGTCAATAAAAGCGTTATATATTATTTAAATAAGTGGAGCTTTTCATAAGGATTACCGTTTTGGCATCAATCCATAGTTGAATGCAAACCAAGTACAAGTAGTACCATAGCATGCATTCCTTGTTATCAATTCACTGCTCTGTTCATTCGATTCACCATCTCACGTTGTCCCTGGTTAACAAATGTATGGCACGTTTCAGAGCAGTCACCGAGTGCCCAGAGTTAAGATGAAACTACCCTCGAGCAAAATTTTTTGTGATCCTGCTATACCCTCTACCAGAATATGCCCTGCGCCTGACAGCACTCAGACCACTTCTCTAAACGTTTTAGGCTTGTCTGTAATAGTCAAATACAACAACCACCTGAAGTCAAGGGAAAAACAAACAAACAATCAAAAACTAGCCCTCTAACTTCAGCCAAAGTGTTGTATCATGCTTATTTACTGAAGAACTGTGAGAGCACAGCTCCATGACAGCTTAAACTCATGCATGTTGGTGCTGCCACAGCTCTGCCCTTGCTGTCTACCCTAATCATCACATCTTCTCCCTTATGCTAGCACTGCCACTCATCTGACCTCATGGTGAACCTGCTAACAAAGCTAGAACAGCAGAAAAACATCCAGGTTTCCACAGCACATCACAAAGTGGCTGAATGAGCTCCAGAACCAACACAAAGACAGGGGTAGGAGCATGCAACTTACAACAGGATCGCAGTACTATTCACATACATCAGTTTAAAATGATGGAACTCCATGTTAAATCCTCAATCTTTCTATCCTTTTCCTATTTCTATTTCTTTCTGCTTATTCTCCCTTTACATTAGAATGAGAGGCTTGCTGTGGAAAAGGACAAAGTTTCCTGAATTTCAAGTGATGCATGTGAAACTCCTAACACCTGCTATAACAAAGTGTCATCACAGCACCTCCATGTGGCTGTCTACAAACCTGCTAAAACTAGGCTGCTGGATCAACTGTATGTGAACTCACAGTAAGAGATATTACAGTAACAAAATAGAGCAGGGAAAAGGAAATATGGAGATAAAGCAAAATCATTGAAGTACAACCTAATTTCAAAGATTGAAAAGTTCAGTGTGCAGTGGCCAGAGTATAACATGATCATAAGGTGTTTTTTCCCCTGAACAGGCTCTACTCAGAGAGATTTGTAGCTTGTTTACACTTGCTGCTTCAGCCTTCTTAAAAGTCTAACAGACTGAACATGTCTTGTTTCCATTTAAGGAAAACAAATGACAACTGAAATAAAGGCATTTACCCCTGAAGGGCAACACAGTGACTGAGATTAGACAAACTCTGAAGAAATTTTTTGGCAGCTATATGAGAGGAACTTCAGAGGAGATCAAGAGTTTGTGACCCACATCAAGATTAAAGAGCTGGTGAGAGCAGTAGTTTGAACATTCATTTAGAGTGGAATAGCATGCCTGCCACATGCCAGCACTCAAAGAGGATCAGACACATGCCAAGCCAAAAACTTCAAAAACTAGCACTATTCAGTAACACTGAAAATGCACCATCTAATTAGAACAAAATAGTGTATCATCTAGTACCAAGGGTTTGGGGTTTTTGTTTTTGTTTTTTTTACTAATGCCAGGAAATGCCAGGCTCAAATTTCCTAGAAGAGTGGTCTGTCAAAATACTTCTTCATGCCATCTCTTCTAAGGCCTTGTTTGGCTCCTCTGTTGACCCTGTTGTGAAACACCCATTCAGGGTGTTGGGATATTCAGGGAATGAAAAGAAGAGGGGGAAATCAAGGACAGCACTTTGATATGCACTTTAAAGTCTTCACAAAGCATCTTCATATTTTCACCCTCAGCTTCAAACAGATGCACTGTATGTCTGAAAGTTACAAGCACATGCCTTTAAAATACAAGAGGCTTTGGAATGAAGTACCTATACACAAAGTTCTTACTAAGGAAGTCCATCTGTGGCACTGCAGAAACATGAATCTTGACTTCTTTAGATCCTTCGGCGTTGCTCAGGTAATCTACTGTCCATTTGGTTATGCAAGTGCCCAGTTCCATTCCTTTCAGCACTACTGGCATTCTCTAAGGAACAAAAAAATTTCAATGGTGAAATGATCGTAGCATCCAGTGGAAAAAAAAAAACAACAAACCAGAATTAGTTTTGCAAGCAAAGTACACACAAGGAAGACAACTGAATCCCAGGACCTGCTACACAAAGTCACGGCTGATTTGGTCACAAATGAATGAAGTGAATCAGTGTTGAACGTAGAAACAAAATGCGGTAGACTGTGGGACTGTTTCTCTAGTTACTATATCCTCTTTCCAAGCAGAGTAAGGAATGATATGGAGAGGGAAAGAAAATTTAAACACTCAACCTTGTACCAGAGCTATTAAGGAATCTAGGCAGGCTGAGGAATAGTTTCAGTCATTCTAGCCAGAGCTTAGCAGAAAACAGGCAAAAGACCGTACAGTTAAGGTGCAGACTGCGAGTTACGGCGGTGCTGTAAGTTCTCACAAAAGGCACTCATTCCACCTATATTAATGCTCCTCCATGCCGATAACCGTGAAAAGGTTTGACCCAGCACACACAAAAGAACCAGGAAGAAGGCACTTTTGCTTTGAATTGGGACCTCGGAGGAAAAAAAAGGAAGCAGCGATGACAAAGCAACAAAAAGAGCAATCACAACTTTTTTTAACCGCTGTCAAAGCAAATGAACTCGCACGGAGATCACCCGTCTGAGCTTCTCAGCAGCTCAGGAGAAACCTGCCAAGATTGCTCCTTGCTCACGTTCAGTATCATGGCTCACGGTATCTCTTAAGCACCACACCAGACCCCCAACCTGCGCTCTGCCAGCTCCAGCTCTGCCGGGTGACCCGCTGTCACCGCCAATCCCCAGTCCCAGCCCTCTCCAGCGGGTCCCGCTCCCTCGCCCAGCGACGGGGCGGCCGCCCCGGGC
>VZTM01029317.1:34753-55405 GCA_013400555.1 Jacana jacana | reverse complement strand
GGTGCCATTCTTCATTAATTAGATAAGCATTTATGCCCTTGACTAAGGATACAGTAGATAAAGCAATTTAGGAAAGAGGGACTGAAGGTAACTTTTTAGGCCTTGGAGTCTAGTTCTGCTGCTATAAAGAAGGAAGTCGCAGCAGCTTGCTCCCAGATACTTTTAGCTCTTTTAAAAAACTTTTAAAGTGTTTCTTATTCCCATTATTCCTACTGTTGAAAAGCTTCTCAGATTTAATAGTTAGAAATTTTCTTATAGTTTCTGCCCTCACCATCCTCTTTTCTTTATTCAGTATCACTGTTCTTACTGAAAACTGGGCCACTGTTTGTTTAGTTTGGGTAGAGATGTTTAATCTTAACTTAGGCTTCTCTGGACAAAAGCACTTTTACTTTCTTTCTACAGCTTGATATACTTGTATTATTTTTTCTGTATCTGTTCAAGATCTAGTGTGACTTGAGTCTTGGTAATATTCACATAAGCCCTGCACTTTGCTTATCAGTCCCTTTTTCTCTTGTTGTATGCTTACTACTTACTTTTAATAAGCTTAAATTTGCTTGAGTCTAGTCCTATAGATTTTCTGTCTTGCGTGAGAGATGTTTTAGCAGAGATGAATTCCTTCACATTTTAATCTTTGTGCTTGTCAATCCAGTTGACTTTGTTGGTCTGTTTTGTTCATTTCTTAAAATGAACTCTTACAAAGTTGAAAGCTTTTGTGCCGTTCTTTTGATTATTTTTCTGTTGAAACTATATTAGCTAAGAGTGTATGACTTCATAAAATGCTGCATTTTCTTTCAGAGATCAAAGCTATTTATAACCTTAAATATGAAAGGGGAGTGGAGGATGGTAGAGCCCACAGAGACTGCTTAGGCTAAATATACCTTAAAATGACACTACTTGTAGCTTGGAAAAACTAATCTTCCTAAGTTATACTCAGTTGAGATTTTTACAGAGACGTTTGAAAGCACCTTGAGATAGACTCTGAATTGCCTCCAGGAGAAGCATAATTTTGTGGTCTTTATGGGTCCTTTATAGGAGAGGCTATGGGAGACTAACTAACTAAGTAAGCAAGCAGCAGAATATCTAACTTTGAACAGTGGTGTTAGTTGGCAAAGTAGTGAAGAGTGCAATACTGAGGGCTTTGGGAAATGCAGAAAAAGAGTTTGCAGACTTGGGGGCAGGGGTGTGTGTAGCAGAGGTAGGTTTCCTCTCTGTCCAACAAACTACTTCCCACTGGAGTTTGATTGGGAAGGGAGGTTCTGAATGGGGAGAACAGTTGAGTCTCACTAGTTCTTGCTTTTTTTTTCTTCTCTCTGCATCAGATTTCTTCCAGAATATAAATTTTATTATATGCATTTGATATCTATACAAATACATTGTCAAGTAGGACATGGCTCCCACTGAAGCCCTTCCATCCATCTTTAATCATGGTTTGGTTAAGCTATTTTGGTTCTTATTTAAACACTGTATACCTGTGACTGTGATTGTTCCCAGACTTTGCCCCTTCATATATTGCTTGCTTTCTCCACTTATTTATATTATTAGATCTGGGAATAATTGCACCTCATTGGGAATTAAATAGCCTAAAATCAGGGTGTAAAAATATCAGATATAATTAAAACCCAAATTTAATTTCTAGTTTTTATAGAGAAGACAATGCTTTAGTAGAGGTTCAGTTCAGCAGATGATCAGTGCATGTCTCTTGGTTGGCCAGGGTTTGCCACTTGCCCTTCATTCCCTCAGGGGGTTGAATGCATTTTTATCAGCAGGTGTGGTGTGCCAGCTAGGTCTCTCATTTGCTTTTTATTCTTAGCATACAACTACTGAGCCTTGAAATGAAATGAAAGGGCCCATATTGAGGGTGTCAGCTGTCAACATGAGACTTCAGTTTTATAATATAGTTGTGTATTGTTTTGTTATTTTGGTAGAACTTAGTAGTGCTTTTGTGTACTGGTGAATGGAACTACTAAGATAAATTCTCCTTTGTGGAAGATAAATGTGAAAGTAAATGTTCTAGTGGGATCACATAATGGTTGAGAACAGAAAGAATCTCTGGAGGTCCTTTAGTCTGACCCCCCTGTCAAAGCAGGGTCACCTAGAGCCAGTTGGCCATGATTGTTTCCAGGTGGCTTTTGAATATCTCCAAGGCTGGAGACACCACAACCTCTCCGGCCAACATGTGGCAGTGCTCAGTCATCTTAACAGTGAAAAAGTGTTTGCAGATGTTCAGATGGAACCTTCTTAATCAACAGGAATGCAGTGTTGGATTTTATTTTCTTAGAAGGTATGAGTAATTCATTCCATATGGAAATAACAGCAAATTTTCTCCTTAGAAGATGATTTCTAAAAGAAAATGAATCAATAAACAAATGACTTAAATTTTAGTGATTATAAAACTTTGTCCTGCAACTTTCTGGATACTGTTCTTATTTAATATGATGCTGAATATTACTGTTTCTGGACACTGCAAGATTTCTATGGAGAGATGAGGACATTCATGTTCTACTCATTTGACTGACCATAAAGTGAAAAGTTCAGGAAAAAAACCCCAAACTTTACAGCTATTAAGCAGGATTTTTGGGTCTTGCTAAATGATGCAGTAGAGATCTGTAGTCCAGCTCATAGGTTGACACCTTTGCCTTTCAGGACTTTCTGACCATGTCTGAGCTCCTACAACTAATGCATGTTTTGTCCAGCACTCTTGTGAAGACAGTAACTTCCTGAGGAAGCATTCTGAAGTCAGAACCAATCAAAGCAAGGTGCTAGCTTCAGAGATGATCTGAGCAGGCTCTTTCTCTTTGGTGCAGCAACCAGGAAGGATCGAAGCTGTTTTTGTGTTCAGCTGCTTTCAGAGGTATGTTCATTCCTTGCTATATAAAGCCAGTTTTGTATGCTTAGCCAAAGAATATCAGTGAATGACATAGAGACAACAAATGAAGGATAAGGACAAAAAATATCACCTATTTCAAAGCTGGAGTATACATATGAGTGGAATGAATGAGACCTGAGGCCTGTCTAGTTTGGGTTGTTGGCTGTGACAAAGGCTCAAGGGAAGATGTCTGTCCTTTTGCAGGACACAGCTGTGGGAACAGCTTACTCTTACATACATCTCCTCTATTCTCTGATGACCTAAGCCTTCAAACATGAACTTTTATAACCTCACCACAACTGTTCAGATTTGGTTATTTGGTTTCTTGCTCCTCAAATAGGAGTACTAGTGTGTGAACTTACTGATGCTTATCCTCAGTAGCAAACCTTTCATTAAACCAGTAAGAGAAACAGCAGTCGCCTCTGCCATCTGCCCTGCCAGGGTTTAGTTACATACCCCTGATCTAGACTTGGCTAGATGCATTGTTTAGCACTGATATGCTGTGATGCTTAGAAGGTAAACGGGGAGATACAGGGGTCTTTAGAAAGGCAGTTTACTCTGCAGCAAGGCTTCCGGAGGGAGCTGACTCCATTCCACATGGTGCATTACTTCCTTTTGGTGTAGTGGGATAGGATTTCCTGGGAAGCTTGATTCTCAGCTGCATCTTTACTGATAATTACATTGTTTTGCTGAGGCCTGAGTAAACCCCCATATGTGCACGTTATTTGCACATTACAATTGTTTAACATGTGAGACCTTTTCCATTAGAATATACAAATAGCCACTCTTTTACTGAAGTCCTCTGCTATGCATATGGTTTAATGGAAGCATCACTGACTTGGGAACCAAAAGCCCCACAATAGATATGGTCGCACTTCTGCCACTGGCTGGTACTCTTACTTTCAGCAAAGCACTTCCCCTCTTTATCATCCAGATCTCTTTGGCTAGTCAACGTACCAGGAACAGGGCTATGCTCTCACTTACATGAATAACTTTTGGAGAGACTTGATTTTTCAGCCTTCTCAATTTGCAGATCTCTGGAAATTTTCCAGTCCAGGTGTGGACCCCAGTTGAGTAAATTTCAGCCTTCTGGTAGCAAGCTTTCTTTTCTTCATTACCTCTGCTGCCATAATTAAGTATTTTTGCTTGGTAGAAATGAAAAACGCTAAATGTTGGCATAATTCCTAGCACTAGCAATGTTGGATTCAGGCTCTTCTTTTATGTGCAGTGCTGAGAACTATCTTAGGAGTGTGTGCTGCCCATTAAAACAGAAAATATGTGTATTGCATTTCCAGTGACAACATGATCTTCCCCTTTCAAATTGGAAAACTGCTTTCTCAGAGAGGCTGTGGGAACTGATGAAGAGGATTTTGGCTGTATGTTTATCTCGTCCTGTAGCTCAAGGGCTGCTACAGGGGAAACATGCCAGTAGGTGTAAAACATTTTGCAAACACTTTCTAATCCTTTCCAGATTGTTTTGCTAGTGATGTTAACAAGGCAGAGCATAGGTAGGGAGTTCATTTGCAGCCATGTCTGGATAGTTGTATTACATGCTTATTTGTGCTGAGTATCAAAGTCTTCTCTTGCTGAGAAGTACATTTGCTTGGGAAAGCTTCCTTTTAGGCTATATTTTCTATAGGGAAAAAAAAAAGGAAAGAATGTGTTTTGGGTTAGTTTGAAAAGAGTGTCTTTCTGCACCTGAGCTATTGTGGTGACATTGAGCTGTAGTCCTTAAATCTCCTGTTGTTTCCTAAAGCCTACATTATGGGTTGACTGAAGTCCTCAGTGCTTGCCATGGTGATAACCATTCCCTGTGATGCTCTCAGAAGTCCTGCAAAACAGAACTTGGCTCTAATAGTGCCTTGCACTACAAAGGCAATGTAACAAAAGGCTATATTAGGGTTACATAGAGAAGCTTAGGGTTGTACTGCTTACTTTTTGAGTGCTTAATTCAAAAGTGTGTTTGCATTGTCACTTGACAGAAACACAGAATGATACGGGGCTGGAAGTGACCTCAGGAGTCCAATGCCCTTTGCCAAAGCAGACCCACTGCTAGCGGGTTGCACAGGAACTTGTCCAGGTGGGTTTTGAATGTCTGCAGAGACGGAGACTCCACCACCTCTCTAGGCAGCCTGTTCCAGTGCTCTGCCACCCTCAAAGTGAAGAAACTCCTCCTCATGTTTAGATGGAACTTCTTATGTTCAAGTATGTGCCCGTTTCCTCTTGTCATGTCACTCGGCACCACTGAAAAAAGACCAGCCCCTTCCTCTTGACACCCACCCTTTAAGGGTTTGTAGGCGTTGATCAGATCCCCCCTCCGTCTTCTCTTTTCCAGACTAAAAAGGCCCAAGTCCCTCAGGCTTTCCTTGTAAGAGAGATGTTCCAGGCCCTTAATCATCTCAGTGGTCCTTCACTTTACGCTGTCCAGCATTTCCCTCTCTTTCTTGAACTGGGGAGCACGGAACTGGACACAGTACTCCAGATGGGGCCTTACCAAAGCAGAGTAAAGGGGGTGGATAACCTCCCTCAACCTGCTGGCCACACTCTTGGTGCACCCCAGGATGCCATTGTGCCATTGGCCTTCTTGGCCATAAGGGCCCATTGCTGACTCATGATCATCCTGTTGTCCACCAGGGCTTTTTCCTCAGAGCTGCTCTCCAGCAGGTCAGCCACCAACCTGTACTGGTGCAGGGGGGTATTCCTCCCCAGGTACAGGATCCTACGCTTGCTCAGCTTTGTTTATTATGATTATTTGGAGGACTTAAAATATTGAAATTCCACAGCACAGTGTCACAGAGACATCATATCCGAGATGAACAGCACAGATTATTGACAACTGTAGCTGAGGAATGGGGAGACTGGAAAATCAGACCTGATTCTTGGTTCAGGAGATATGTGTTGCAATCCTCATAGGCAGTTTTCCCCCAAAGATTCTTTGAAACTGATACATTTTTTCATATCAGTCTTCCTTCCCTGTCCCTTGATTTCTTCTCATTACCCAGACTTGTTCAGTTCACCTATTTTTCTGCTCTTTTGAGTCCTCCCTTTACAGCTGTTTGCACCAGTTTGGTGGAGCTTCTTCTGTAGAATTAATTTTTGAGAACCTCATATCTTCTTTTCAGGTGGTCAGTCACAATCCCTTGCTATAGCCAGCCCTGGTTTCAGTTTTGCCTTCAGGCAGCCTCCTTTACTTCTCACGAGTTAATCCCATTGCCAGCTTCTCCATTTTACAACATACTGCTGTATAGTCGCTGATTTCCTAGAAGACTTTATCATGTATGTTATGCCCCAGGATTACTTTTTCTCCTGAGATATCAATGTAAACTTCATATCTTCAAAATTACCACTGTAGAATTGTGAAGTCCAGTTCTACAACAATATTGGTGTTCAGTGAGAAAGTTGTTCAAATCTGATTTTCTCATTGTCCTGGGTTGAGAGACACAGGACTAAATTTTCTTCAATGCTGGGGAAAACTGCACTTTTAGAAGACTCTAGTGTCTGAATTCATGAAAGTATTTACTTTATGGCCATCCAGATACTGTGAGATTCAAGGTCTCAGAGCCTTTCCAGGTGCAGTGACAAGGAGGAGCAAGGCCTGAGCATTTCACCCAAGTTGGCTGACAGGATTATTTCATATCATGAATGTCACATTCAATATAAATTAGAAAAGTTTGCTGCGTAGTTCTCTCTCCCTTGATGGTGGCAGTCCAGGCAACTCCTCGCCCCAGTGCTGGACCCCTGAGACCTTCTTTTCCTTCCAAAGCCATTGTACTTGCACTGTCTGACATTTGCTGTCCACTGCTAGGAGCACACCACTTCCTGCTGGTAGAATTGGCTGAGTATAATTCTTGTATATCTTATATCAGTATGAGGATTAATACTGGTTCTTTAGTATTATTGTTAATTATTTAGTCTTATTCTATTAAATCTCTTTACATTTCAACCCTCACATTTCTTTGTGTTCCCTGATTCTCCTTTCCTGGGTAGTGGAGATATCATTGGGTGATAAAATAATTGTCTGAACAGCAATAAATTATTATGGGTTTTCTCAAGCCATAACACCCATTTATTTTTAAAAGAGGGATAATAATAGTAATAAAATAGTAATAAAATCTGTTCCAAATTTTCTGAAACAATGGAACATTTTTTTCTCTGAAGTCCCACCTCCAAAAAACAAAAAAAACACCCCAGCCTGAGGTAGACACACAGCAAATTGCTGGCAAATCAGTTAATTTGGCAAAGCTGTAATTGAAACAACATATTATAATGAGAAATGTCAGACAACTTTAAACATTGGTGTAACTGCCAGTTCTGTCTATGTTGTCCAGCATTCTTTTCATGCTGTTCTGACCTTATTCTTTTTTCCCTTTCTCACTGACAGGATCTTTGATTTCAGTGTCAAAGATGGAAAGGTACTTTGAAAAGCATTTGGTTGCCCCTGACAAACGTCCTCTCCAAAAAATACATGTCATGGCTAAATCATAATGTAAACACAACCAGTTGGTACCATACTGTTTTGCTCTTGTTTAGATGTGATAAACATATGGAAATCATTATAAAACCAGAGAGCATTGCCAAAATGTGCGGATAAAAACCTCACTCTGATTTCATAAACAGAACAAATGCTTCCCCATGTCTTCGCAGAGCTGGGAGTGGAACAAATGTTTCCAAAGCCAGTTGCTCAGCTGTGCTTCAAGTTCCTTTCATGATGCAGCAATAAAGGAAATATTTTTTTCCCCCATGAGTGCTCTTTTCACCTAATGAAACTATTAACCAGATTAGTACCCTGTTATTTTTAATAATTTTTACCTATTTTAATAATTTAACCTATTTTAATACTGTTTTACCATTTCATGCTCTTTCAAAAGGGCTTGCATTTGTATTGGTAATAAAAATATTTTGACTTATGTTCTGAAGATATTTTTCATATTCTTAAAGAGAATTTGAGGATTTTCCTCTCCTTGTTTGCGTTGGAAGAAGACATGACATTTAGACATGTTCTCTTTAGGTAGAGAGTAGCTGACTGGATGGTTCAGAAGATCTAATTTTTTCTCCTGCTTACAAACCATTTATTTTTCTTATGCTATATTTTCCATCACTGGTAGCATGGACTGGACTGTGTTTTGTTAACTGCTTTAAGAACTGCTAAAAAGAGGCAATATGTAAGTTTGCTGCATCTTCCTCTGAAGCATTTTTGCCTGGTATTTATCTGATATAAGTAGGCTTGAATTAGTGCAGGGATCCATTTATGCCTTGAATAATAGGTTTGTATTGGGCATATGCCCTTCACTGTTGAAATTCATATTTGGAGATTACTTCAACACTTCCAGATCAAGATGAAGAGTTTTCTTGAGCTTATATTGTCAGTTGGGTTATTTAACAGTCACTTAATCAGATAATGCCGATATAAGCCCAGAGGCTGAGGTAGGAAGCATATGCAGTAAATGCACTTTTTTCAAATTATCTAATCTTTTGCACAAAGTACTAGTGTTGTTGCTCTGAGGGTGGGTATAGTTGACAGACTCTTCTGCTGAGTCTTTGTTGCATGATGTGTATTTGCTGGCACAGTAAGTAGCAGGTACCATCTTTCTGATAATAATGCGCAGGCACTGTCTTTCAAAGGTCACTTGGTGTAATTTTGCACCCCACCTTTTTGGTGGCCATTCTCATAGGAAACTGCTATGGCAAAGATCCAATGTACTGTTTTTGTCATATATTTGCCATCAGAAGCCCAAGTGAAGGCTTAGAGCAGCTGATCCGCAGTCAGAACTGCGTTGGACTGCATTGGTATCTTTGGGAGTTCAAGAGGCTAGCCATGACAAACCTTGGGCTTTACGGCCCAGGGCAAGAAGAGTTGGGAGCCTGTAGCTCACCATTCCAGCTGATGTGGTGCAGCTGAGAGAAGTATGTAGAGAGAGGCTGTGGTTGTAGGATGTCTGCTATGGACTCAGATACTGCATAAGAATAGCAGTACCCACAGGGAAGGGAGGCTGTTGCTTTAGTACAGACAAGACTGAGGGTGAAAGAATTTGGAACTGTTAGTTCATTGAAGATGGGGAGAAGATCAATGTTGTTATGATGCTTTAGCTAATCTTTGGCATTTGAAAGAGTCCTCAGCACAGACCAAGTTTATACAGTGCTGGTAGGAAAGACTGGCCTTTGTGTCTGCTCTGACTGCTGACTGGATGTGAACAGATGGTATTCCCAAGATGTTCTTTACTCTGAGTTACAGCTTCATGCAGAGGTTATTTATAGCCTGCACTCTTCTTTCCAGGAATCAAGTTTTTGAGGTGCTGCTGTTCCTCTGCCTCTCATGTCCAACCCTGGTTTTGTGAGATATGTTACATAACATGAATATTGCCATCAGTAGAGAGGAGCCAGATGCTTGGAGAGTCTTCAATATATTTGTAAGAGTCGGGATAAACAGAAACAGCTGCACTTGAAGTTATCTACTGAGATCAATACTTACGGGGGTTAAATACATTTTTCCCCAAGGAGGTAGAAATAATACCACTTTCCAAAGGCAGTTGGTTTATTTGCTTTACCAGTTGCTCTGGATTTGAGTCCTGAAATATGCAAATCAATGTACTTGATGGCTATTTGGGTATTTGGGGCAGAGGCCCAGTTTGTTTTTTTTTTTTTTTTTTTTTTTAAGGATATCTCTCACAAGATCTACCATCAACCAAGAAGGTTGCTCAGTGTGACTGTATTTCTGCTACTGCCTTTGATTCCTGGTCTCCTATGTATTGCTTGCATGAGTAACCCCTGTGGATAGTGATAGGTGTGCACTGTGTAGTCTGGACTTAGCTATCCTTGACATGCCTTCCATGAGTCTGTCACAAGCTTCTCTCTCTGGCTAGCTGTGCTTTCTCAACCAGTATAGGTGGAGATTTTTAATGTCAGGACATCTTATGAGGAAGCAACACACCAAGAATAGTGTTAGGCCACAGCGTGTTAGCATGGATTTGAGAAGAAAATCCAGCCCCATCACAGAAAGGAAACCTTTTTGAGCAATTACCAATCTTTATCACCTTGTGGTATACATTTTCAATTCCAGCAGCAAAAAGACTTTTGTTAAAGTGCAGTGAATATTTTCTTCTGTTTGGGTTCTACTTGCTATGTATTCTACTGTTTCATGAAATCTAAGTATAAACTATATGAATGACGTGGGTTTTAGGAAGCTATTTATTGTTTCTGCAAGTTTATAAGCTCCTCTAAGCAATATGGTGACAAGCAGTAGCAGCTAGAAATCCCCAGCCATGAATCATCTGAAGGTTTGCCTTCCACTGCAGGCAGCATCTGCTCCAAGGTTTCCTAAATTTGGGCTAGAAGAGGAGGGCGGAACACCTGGAAGAATGCTGTCTCAGAGGATTCATCAGTCTTCTTAATTTTTTCCTTGCATGTTACTCTGTGGAGTATGCATGCCATTGCCAGTAATCAGATAAAAAAAAAAAAAAAGGAAAAAAAAACAAGATAAGAAAGTACCTTTCTCATTCCTAGGCTGCGGGAAACATTTGGCAGGCAGAGTATGTGACATCAAATGCTTGAAGTGAAAACAGATTTTGGTGATGGTAGCAGCATGTCCTCATGTGTGAGAGTAATTGACAGTAGCTGCATGTGGCGTACACAGCGGTCTCACACAGTTCTTGCCTTTGTAACCTTTATCTTGCAAGCTCTTTGTCACTGGAGTAGGCTGTACTCATGTGAATAATCCCTTTGTTGCAGCAGGGTTTATCCTGCCAGTAGGAGTGACCGCCTACCTGGATCAGGTCCTTCACTTGATGTGTTTACTTTGAGCTTGGTTCAGGAGAGCATGTAGCTCAGTAGCGTGGTGGGTTAGAGAACTCCACTGTCATCCTTGGTGCTCCAGAGTGCTATTGCAGGGACCTTGCAGGATAGCAGAGCTCTGCTGCCTGTGCTGGATGAAGGAGAAAAAATAACAGGCCTTGCTTTCCCAGCCCGGAGAGAAAACTGGCAGAAGCAGGGAAAACCAGGACATGTGGTCCTCTCCATGTCGCCTTAGAAAACAAGAGGGGGACATCAACCAAAACCACCTGTGGGAGCATGGTGAGTGAGCGGGCTGCTGATTTGGCTCTGTAAGCTGCAACAATCACTTCCTTCTTCCCATAGGGAATGCAGATGACCTTAGGGAGAAGGAAACTCAAAAGAAGGCATAGCTGTTACACGAACAATAGCTGAAATCCTTCGTGCTGTTTACTAGAGTGGATCAAAAATGTTCATATATACTGATGCTGAAATTCCCTGATAGCTAATTGAGAAGAGAGGATGTTTTTTGTGGTTTCATGGTCTTTGAGCTACTCTTCCCTTGTCTGCTGAAAAGTGAAATTGTCTTTTTGTAGGATAAAGAAAAGGAGTGTGAAGTTTGCAGAAGAGATCCATTGTCAACAAGAGTTTTAGATTTTGTGAAAAAGGTACTTGAAATGTTTTGCCTGAAAAATTTAAACCAACTCTGCAGCTAACAGGGTTTTTTTGTTGTGGGTTGGGTTTCCATTTTTTTTCAGAGCCCTTGGCATCCCCTGGCATCCCCTAGCATCCCTGGATTGAGGTTTTTTGTGTGCTGGACGTCTCTAATAATGTTTTAGTCTCCAGTGACATTTCTCTTGGAAATTCGTTATTTGAATAATAAACCGAAACAGGATTGTCATTGCTGTCTTCACACACACATAGCAGTGTCTTGATTTCAGACTTTTGATGTCAACTTCAAAACAAATCTGTTGCATAAGACTGATTTCTGAGTAACAAATGGTATGCAGAACTAGTTGAAGATACAAATGACCTCCACTTAATTTGCTGGCAGGGGATGGCGAGTGTTTAAATTATTAGTATATTTTATTTCAGTTGATGTATTTATCAAATGATGTACGAAGTCACATTATTCTGTAAAATCAGTTCATTTTTATCCACCTATATAACCCTACCATATGTATGGATTCATATGTTTTATAAGAACCGTGTGAAGGCCCATGAAGTACATGCTACATCATACAGTGCTGGCAAAATTAAATCAAAGTGTTTTTGTGTAAAGTTTCAGTACTTGAGTAAAAGTAATGGGGGGAAAAAACAAGTGCCAAAATGAGATCTAAGGCTGAGAGTTACCTAAATCACCTCCTATTGAACATTTTGCATTGTCCTTGTGGGGGTATCACATATTCCTGCTGTGAGAGGTGGGGCAAAGGAATCATATGTTATCTCTGTCTGAACAGCACTTTTTGGACTGTGAACTGTTTTTCAATAAGCTTCTGTTGGTAATAGTGCTCCAGAGTAAAGCTGGCAGTTGGAAGGTTTTAAGCTGTCCTGCCTTTTGGGTTTTTATTGTGTGAGTCTTCACTAGGTGCTAGTGAATAGCTTGTATTCCGATAGTTGACGTAGGTTTGTTTCATCTTCCTCAATACATAGCTGGCCTAGGTTTGTGAAGCAAGGACAATACTTCCCACACGTCCTGGCCTCTGTGTGCGTGTGTACATTAATTTTTCATGGATTGTCAGACCAGTGTGTTTTGCTGAAGCAGCTGTGTGCATGTCCTTTATCTGCACTTGAACATGCTGAGCAGCATGGTTGGATTTCAGCAAAATGAGGCAATAAACCATGTATGTAAGGTATGCATTGAGTCATGTGTTTAAAAAAGATAAAAGTAGTATGGAACTGGTAAGTTTGTTTTACAGAGTGGTCTTTTTCTGATGGTGTTGTTCTGAAGGATGGTTTCAGTGCCTCTCTCATCTTGGAGAGCAAAAGTGGTAGGTCAAAGCCTGCATGAATTAAGTCAAAACCTAATGAGGGTGTGCTTTTCAGAAAGTGCAACTGCAGTGCAAACTGCTCTACTGGGAGGTGTCCCTGCCCATGGCAGGGTGGTAGCAACTCAATGGTCTTCAAGGTCCCTTCCAACCTAATCCATTCTATGATTCTAAATTATTCAAATTCTGAATCTCTTATGTTTGCAGGTCTGACATTAAATCCAATGGAGTTGTGGATGCTGTCTTTGAAAATTAGACTGCCTCCTGAGACCATTAAGTCTAGGAAGCCGAATTTGAAGCTCTCTATAGCCATGGTCAAAAACATGACAGTAACTCTAAGCTGTATCCTTTATTAATTGTATGATAGCTTTAGGACTACAGTAGCACAAGTAGAAGAGAACTAGGCCCAAGAGACCTAATTAATGAGGTGCTTTGTTTCTTGGCAAAAATAAATGAACTATACATATGTAAAGATAGAGGTAGTATTTAGCTATTTGATCCAAAAATGTAACCCCTCTGTTAATTGGGGAGTATAACAATGTAAAGACTTGTTAGGCTAAAATACATGCAGTTTAAGTTTAAAGACTATTGTAGTACTAAATGCTTTGATGAGACATTTACAAAGTTAGGTTATCATAGTGTCACTGTATGACAGTGTAGCGCTGCCATGGTAGTAAGGTGTGTGGTTAATTCGTAGAAGGGAAGATACAAAATGTAGTTCCAAGGAATGTGTACTATGAGAGTTGGAAAAAGATTTGAAAATGGCAAGGTAAAAGAAAAATCTGCTGGCACTTTTCTTTCAAGTACAGTTTTTGACTTGGGACACAAAAGAGAAGGTGAAATCCATGGCAGTGGATGTGAAGGCAGGAGCCCCTCTGGGACCCTTGATCACTTCTGTAGTCCTGCAGCACTTTAAAGCCCCTCTGTTTCAAGCACATGTTATGCCTGGTTTTCTTGCTTTTTCTTTTTTCCCTTTCAGATTATTTGCCTGTCTCTCATTCCTTCTCAGTCTCTTACAAGTGTTCTTGGCCAAGGAAGTGCATTTTCACATCTTGATTTGAATCTTGGGGGAGCAAGAGGTGGTTGGTATTTTGTTTATACTAGTGCTGTTTTGTTAGCCTTGGTTTGCTTGAGTCTTTTTTACAGCCAACCAAATATACTGCCTCCTCCTTGCTGCTATTTCCCTTTTATTGGCTACCCTTCCCTCTACTCCTTCCCCTACAGCTCTCTGTTTTCCATTGTCTTTGTTCTTTATTTCCCCCCTAAGATCCTGAAACATCTCTGGGAAGATGAAGCATTCAATCTTATTTTCCTTCTCCAGCTAGCGCTTTATTAATAACCCATATTTATTTAGCATCTAGAGCCTGCCAAACACACATTCATGCACACAAAGCCAGTCACCAGTGTTTGCTGTCAGGATAATGTCTTCCTGGAGGCTTTACCTCCTTCTGCCAAGCCTAGCTAAATGCCTCTTTGTGGAACGGAAAAGCTCTTGTTGAATGATGTTTATGCTTCAGCATATCCCTGAAGAAAAATGAACATGGGTCAGAAGCAGCAAAATGTTTTGATGTGGTTCATGGACCTCCCAGTTGCCTTAGGAAATGCCTGTGACCTTAGTTCTGCCAGTGTTGGGAGGCTTGTGGATTGCAGCTGGCTGCTCCTTGTCATACGACAGTGAGGAGAGTCAGCTTTCCCCCAGACTGCTGCATGATGATCCAGTGCAGGAGAAAGCTGGGTGTCTGCTGGGGCAGTGCAGTCTTCTCAGTCTGGTGAAATGCAACATACCTCACTTACATGGCAACATTTGTGGATGATCAGATCCAACCTGGCACCATCAAGGGCTGGTGTTGGTACAGAACTATGAGTAGCAGCTGCAGCAGGGCTGACTTTGGGCATATTACGTGGGCTTTTGCTCAGACATAGACCCAAGAGGCTAAGACTTGAAACAGCTGACCATGCCAATTTGCTGTCCCTAATATTAAATAAACCAGGCTGGGATACATTCCATGTGCATAACAGTATGGTTCAATTTACAACCAGTTTGCTAAATCCTTCGCTCTGCAGATTCGATGGCCTTATCCAATCTACCAAATGGGAACAGATCCTGATAATTTCCTAGTTGTGCCCTAATACTACTTGGGACAGTCTGACCTGGCATGACCAAATCCATGCCTAAATAATTCCAATAGCTGCACCATTTATGTGATTGTGTGTATGTGCTAGGGCTCTCTTTCTTTCCATTTGTGGCAGATACTGCTGCAGAGCTGTAGCGTCCAAAGCAGATGACAGTGCCAAATCCTGGATGGAAGCACCTCCCACTAGGCCTTGGGAGGCTGGAGATGAGCTTCACAGGGAGAAGTTAGTTTGACATGGTGTGCTGGTCATGCCTATGGACAGCACAAGGAGCCGTGTTACCCTCACGGTGTTCTCCATCTATGAAAACTGCCTTTGACTAGCAGAGCTCCCGCAGGATGATATCTGAGTTATGAAAGAGTTCATAAAAATCAGCACAAAAGGATTGTCAGTTGGCTCATTCTCTGGTCATACAATCATAGAATTGTTTAGGTTGGAAAAGATGCTCAAGGTCATCCGTAAATCTAACACTTCCAAACACCTACAGGGATGGTAACTCTACCACTTCCCTTGGCAGCCTGTTCCAATGCTTGATAACCCTTTCACTGAAGAAATTTTTCCTAATATCCAATCTCAGCCTCTCCTGGTGCAACTTGAGCCCGTTTCTGCTTGTCCTATTGCCTGTCACTTGGGAGAAGAGACACCCCTTTAGAGGCCATGCCTACCCTGTGGATCAGAGAAGTCTCTACCTGTGTGTTTATGAAACTGCAAAGTGAGAAAACCTAATCTCCTGTGAGGTTTGAACATCTTCCAGTAATCCAACTAGATCCCACTGGCTTTGAGAGGCTTTGTGTAGTAGGCTGCAAAGCTGGTTGGTTTGTGAAGTTGAATCCTGTTATTTCCTAAATGTCACTGAATACGTGTTCTATGCTGCCAGTTACTGTTGGAAAATTTGGGTTAGAATGTGTTTTCTTGCCAAAGATTTGGGCTTCCTATTCCAATTATTCTTCCCTCTGATTTTTTTTTAGTGAGACCAAAGTAGCAGACTTTTGCTTGTTTACTGTTTTGACTGTAAATAGTTGTAAGAGGTAGACAAAATACATTGGGGAAGGGAGGGAGGTAAATCAAACTTCGATTTGCAGTGAGAAGTGCAAGGGAGGCATCTTCCAAGCAACCTTGGTGATCCAAGGATCAGGCTGATTTCATACTTAAGTGGAACTCATATTTCAGCAGGAATGACCATGAACAGTTTTGCTCAATTTGCTACAAAATTCACTGGACAGCTGGTTCAGATAGGTTTAAATTCTTTGTCAGGGACCTAGAAGCCCATAACTTCTTTTGCCTTTCTCATGTAAACTTGTTTTCTCTTGAAAATGTATTGGGTGTCCCCAGAATGCTATAAGGGTCAAACCAGCAGAGAATAAGGTGGACAAACAAGATAGGCAAACTGAATGTATGTGTTGTGAGCAAGGGGCACCTGTGCTGGACAGTAGGACTTCCCAGACAGGCAGGTCTTTGGTCTTAATTCAAAGATCGGTCCAGCCCTCTCTTGATTTGTGCTCAAGTCAGTGATGAAGCTGAATGGAGGTACAAGAAGTTAGATTAGGATGAAACTAGGTCTTTTCCAAATCATGGCACATTGCAAAGGATTCTTCTCAGCAATGATACATGTATTTTTTATATGTTCCTATCTTATATATAGCATGTGAGTTCCAAGAAATGATTCACCTTTTTCCTGATTCCCTCATCAGTGGAAGATTCATCATAACAGCCACTTGGAAACCATTCAATTTCACTGGTGGTACTTTCTTCATAATAATAATCACAATGCAATCCCAGTGGAAAGTAAGAGATGGTATAAAACTGTGGGGAAGTGTTTGTACTATAAAATGCCTAAAATGCTTTTATTCATCCCAAAAGAGCTTTCCAGTTCTATTCTTACTACCAAAGTCATATCACTGTTTGCAAATAGATGTGTCCCACAGCCTTAGCTGCCAGTACTTTGCATTAAGAGCAAATACTTGTACAGGCTTCAGGGTATGTTTAAAGGGAGAGTCATGTGAATCCTGAGTGTCTAAAACAATCCTATTTTGAAATCCATGATTCAATGTTTCCATTGTTCAATGCCCAAACTGTAGATCTTCTCTCTGAAACACAAATGCTGAGTTTACGCGTGCATGTTACGCCGTTCCAGATTAGCCACTCAACAGCTACGCTAAAAGGGCACATCATTTTTGCTCTCTATGCCCTCTAAGCCTTCAGCTTTTAAGGATTTGTTTTTAATGACCAGTGCTGTTTTTTTACAGAGTTTAAAATGTATGAAAGAAATCAGCTTTTTTCTGTGCAGGTATAACATATGTTAATTTTCTGCAATATTCACTTCTTTTCTATACTTGTGAGCATCTTGTTGCCTGTGGAAATGCAGTCATGGTGCAGGAAAAAAATATCTTCAATTATTCTCTGCATTGTATTTTTTTGGTTTGTTTTTATGTTTATGTGTTGTAGTCTTACAGAAAGGAATCATTGGAAAGATGACGTAGAACTTTGGAATGAATGAAATTGCAAACATCAAGTCATCTTAGAAAATAGTGTACAAACGATACTTGAGTTGCTGACTGACATCCTGGAGGATATTTTCATTACTGTAATTCTTATTGACACTGTTACATACAAATTAGTAGTTTCTGTAATGAAGCTGCTGTCACCTGCCTGTTTCTGTTGTGTTGAGCCTCTGCCTTTAGACTATATTGGTTTTCTGCCTTCTGAGATCTGAAACCTGTGACTCCATTTCGTATCTCAAGTAGATTGAGCTGTTACTCAGACTTTTTGAGTTATTGTAGTTAGCTATTTCTGCTTTTCTTGTCATTCACATGTACAATGTAACTAAGTGACCTTGGTAAGATTAACAATTGTTAATTAATTAAAACTAAAACAATTAAAAAAAAAAGTAATAATAATTTCAAGGACTATTTAAATTCTCAGTGTTTGTGTTTGGTTTGCAGAGAGTGCATAAGGTTGAGATTAGGAATGTAAGAAGTTTCATGAAACAAACAAAAAAATCCTGTTTTCTGAGCCAGTGGGACATTTCTGATTTTCTGGGGATGAGCTTAGAATTCATCAGAGATCTATAAATGCCTTTCAGTTCTTGACAAATTCTGGCAAATTCAAGACTCAAGCACAAGAAACATGTTTAGGAAATGTATTCATGACATCGACCATTTACCACATACACAGAATGATAATGCTATCACTTTTTTTTTTTTCATTTTTGGAAAGAACATTATTATTTTTTTTCTTCTACACGTAAACCCACTAAACCAGGAAACAAGTGCTCATAGATTTCACTGTAAACAATTAAACAAGTGGATACCATTAAAGAAAACATCAAGAGTTCCTATACCTCCTTCCAGTTTTAAGTAAAGGGGATAGCTGCATTTAGCATGAGAATAGAACCATTAGCAAGTTTCTTGTAACCTGTATTGTACATGTTCTGATGAGGAGCTAAATCCCTGAACATGTGCCTTGACATCCCTGAACAACTTCAGGTCCCATCATGGGATTCACGCAGCTGTGATTTCTGGGCTGGTTTACAGTCACTCATAAGAAATTGAGTTCGACCTTTTGGGGGTTGTTTGGTTTTTGCTTTGGGCTTTTTTGCTGTGGTGGTGAGGTTTTTTTTCAGTTTTTTTGGTGGTTTGTTTGATTGTTTTTGTTTTTTAAATAAAGAGATATTTTATTAGAGATATTTAATTTTGAAGACAATTCAAAGAGTATAACAGACACCAATGAAGGGAAATAGCAGATAAACACAATCAATCATCCAGTATCCATTGAACACTCAGCAATTGAATTTTTCCTCAACAAATTGTCTGCAATAGATCAAATGATACATTTACAGTCTGGTAAAAGGAACATTTTAGCTATCATGATCTAATTAGTGTTTGCTATTTCTGTATACTGGAATTCAGTGTTTTCTGTCAGTCCAGTTTCAGGTCCATTCCTAGTTTTCTAGACAGAGTGGAAGAGAACAGTATCGTGTTCAGCTAGCGGAGCTGTGATCATGGCTCCTCGCTGCCCCTGAAGTATTACCAACTGCGCTTGTATTGTGGAGATGAAACAGGAAAACTTTGTCACTGCAAAGGGGAGAACTTGTAGAACTTGTAGAGTAGGGCTGATGGTTGGACTTGATGATCCCAAGGGTCTCTTCCAACCTAAATGATGCTATGATTCTATGCACAGGTCTGCCAGCATTCAGGGAGAGGTTAAGAGTTCATGTTAGAAAAACAGATCAGGTATAGGGAGTGAGTTTGAGGAGCTGAGGGTGTTCCACAACAGAAGAACTTATAGAAGTATGATAAAAAATTCTCCTTTGAAAAAAAAACAACAAACATCTCAAATCAGGGTCAGGGTTCTTTTGTAGTAACATATTTCTTGATTCACTGATAAGTTATGGGTTCAGTGATGGAAATTCCATGATGATACTCACGGTGGCAGATGTCGTGAGTTCTCAAACACCCTTGAAATGTGAACATAAGCTGGGTCTCCCAGATTTCCAAGTAAACTGTTTCTCCAGTCCTTTAAATAAGAGGGGTAGCCCCCTTAGGGTGAAGGATACCTAATCACTCTTATAACTTAGCAACTCCCTTAGCAAAAGAGAGGAAAGTAATGCTGTATCTCCAGGGCTTTCCTCTTCTCTGTGGGAATCAGATACTACTCAATGCTTTTAAATTGTTTTAAAAAGCAATCAGAAAGTACTGGATTAATTATCTTGCTCATACCTGCATTTAAAACCTCTTAGAGGGAGCCTTGGAGCCATAGTTTGGTGCTGTATCCTAGAGCTTTCCTTAAATTAAGAGAAATTAGAATTAGAGAGGAGATTGGTCTGGTCTGGTAGAGACTGTTCATTCAGACAATGAGAGTGACTGAGATAATAAACACTTGTGCATTATAAATTCAGCAAGAACAGCATTTTTTCCCTTTATGGCATTTTTGCTGCTTTAATTTCTCATCCATGGCCAGAACTCAAACCAGGAAAATGATTGTGAGAGTGAACAAAGCTGATGAATCCAGTTTGCCCTAGTTTTGTGAAAATCATAATAAATTCAGGCTGCATTTAATTGACAGTTTGGACAAAGTTTCTTTAGAAAGCTATTCAGCTCTTCCTAATTAGAGTGTAATCTTAGATTATCATTGAGTAACAGCTGTACCTGCTGATTACCTTTCTGAGACAGTATGATGGTACAACTGATGCTGTGTCACTTCACCAAATAGCTTTTTGGGTTGGAAGAGGATGAGTTTGATCTTCTAGAAGAGGGGATGTGTTTGTTTCTTACATGTTTATATAAATAAAAGATTGTGTATCGGTGAAACAGGCAAAGGAATATCTTTCTTTCATGAGATCAATTAGGGAGCAAGGGTAAAAAGCAGGAAAAGTCTCACAAAACAGCTGCAGCAGATTAGATTTGCAAAAATAGATGCTCAAAGTGTAGATTATTTTTTTCCTTCCAAAATGTTTCTGATGGACTCCTGTAGGTGGATTGGCAGTGACTGTTAACATTGTGGGCTCTAGACAGTGTGATTCAAGAAACAGGCTGCCTTAGTTTTGGCAAAACTTCCCCTAGTTTTATGTACTGGAAAGACAAGCAGCCTCACTCTCCAGTTCTATCCCAACCTTTCTATTTGTTGGACTGTCTGGCCCACTGAGCACCCTGTCCTGTCTGCCTACCTGCACCCAGGAAGACCCCAGATGAGTGGGTGCAGAATTTCTACGTCAGCAGTTGATAACTTCCAAAATGTATTTTTACTCACTGATGTTTGCAAGATGTGCTTCAGGAACATTCTAAGAATTGTCACATAACCTCTGGATAACAAGAATAAATGGATTCTTCTGTAGCACTGTGGATGATTGTCTCTGAAAGTTTGTGCTAGAATGTGACTGGATTTTTTTATTAACCAGAAACT
>VZTM01029317.1:0-34748 GCA_013400555.1 Jacana jacana | reverse complement strand
TTTTTATTAACCAGAAACTACAAAATTATATTTTTGTGCTTGATTTGTACTATGGTTTGCAGCAGAAAATTACAAATTTTCAAGTGTGTGGTTGGAAGATGTTATAGTTTTATCTGGAAACTTCCAGTTAATACATTCTGTAAACCAACTACAATTTGTTTTGAGGGCTTTTGTTTTACTCATGAAAATGCAAAACTTACTGAATAAATACACTTATTTAGCTTTCAAGTCAAAGAAAGGTGCCTTTCAACAACTCCGCTTGCAGACACTGAGCATTGGGTTAGATGATCAACTGTCTTTATTGCAGAGAGAAGCACTTGAGGCATAGGCAGATTGAAATCTATTTCAGAGATAGGATTTTGCATCTAGTACTTGAAATTCCTGAGTTACTTCCTGAGTTCTTTGCTTATGAATACCTGGTTGCAGTTCTGCTAAAACCTGCTTAGCAGTATGAGTGTATGTTTTCCTTCTGCTCCAAAATCTTAGTATACAAATCACTGAAATTTTGTTTCCTTCTGGAAATATTATTAAAATATTGTATCGGTTAAAAATATGAAATAATAGACAGTTTTCCCTCACAGTCAAAGAACATTTTTGCTTTGAGGTTTCTGACAGTTTATTTTTCTTTTTACTAGAAATTCTTGCTGCTTTTTATCAGCTGTATGGCCAGCTGATTTAAAAAAAAAAAAAAAAGAAAAAAGCTTCCCTGAATAGCGTTGCATTGGTTTTCTGGTATGCTAACAATCTCTAACAGAAAACTCACATATGTTTTATAATGTCTTTACATCACTATGCCTCTGCATTGTGAGAAATTCCTTTTTTCTCATCCAGGAAGTGAGCTTTCTTTCCTCTTTCTCACATCTGAATTCTGGGGACACTGACTTAAAACCGTTTACTGACCTTCTCAGTTTTCTCATTGTGTAAGCAAAGAAAATTGTTTGTTTCCAAAATATGAAGCAGGCAAATATTCAGAATTTTTCTTAGTGTATGCAGTGTCTAGTTAATAAAAAAAATCAAAAACAAAACACAAAAAGCCATCTAGAGGATCTCAAGCCCAGGAAAGCAACATACCTGAGTCCTTAATGGGTCCGTGCTTCCTTATTTGCTTACTGTTGTTTTGTTTCTGTTGACAGAACTCAAGAGGTTTTGATCTTTGTGCTCCTTTTCATGATAGTGTGATCATGTCCTGCTGATTTTTTTTTTCTTTAAATTCTGCTGTATCTCACTTTTCAATTGCAGGTGAAAAGGAGACATGGTTCAGCAGCTAATGCAACATGCTAGTACTGAAGAAAAAAGCATTTAATTCCTTACTCCATCATAAATCTCCAAGGTGACATTGGCAAATCAAATATACCTTGTCTATATTTAGGAAGCATCTCATGTAACTATATGAAATTGTGCCACTGGAAGATTTTGTGAGCTCCACCTCAACATAGTCATTTGGACTCAATAATTTTAAATGTGTTTACCAACCTAAATAATTCTATGATTTAGAAAGGTACCATTGGCAGCAGCATACAGTGCTGCACAAGTGGTTACTGTAAGTACAGAATCATGTAAGTGGAAGCAGCCCAAGTGTAGATGTGGCCTTTAATTCTTACATTTCAGTTTCTTCAGTGCAAAGTAAAATATTTTAATTTATTAAATAAATTCATGGTAGAAAAATGTGTCAAGCACTTTTAGATATAGGTACAGCCTCTGGCTCAGGAAGTCCATAATTGGGTGATTGCTAGAAAGTGGAAAGGTAAACAGTAAAAGGACAACTCCATGCTTGGGGTAGGTAATTTTTTGGTGTGTTGCTATGAATGTTGCAACTGCTAATAGTCATAGCTTTTGGCTGCAGAGTTATTGGTGTTTGTTAATATTATCCTCATCAGCATTACTTTGCTTTAGTCTTCTGTGCACTGTTCAGTGTTACTGCTTTAGTACTGCTCAGAGTGTGCTGAAACAGGAATTCCCACTCCATGGAAAGTCTGTTACTTCGGTTTCAAGGACAAAGTTTCTTAACAAAATGAAAAATACCCTTTGAGAACAACAAATCTGAAATGATACTTAGAAAAAAATCCAATAAATTTATTTGTTGCCTTTTTTCCCTGAGGACTTGTAGCGCTGGTCAGAGTAGCCTGACAGGGAGCAGGGCTGTGTAGACAGCCTGATTCTTGCAGCTTGCCAAGAGCACATAGAGATGCACTGGGCATCCTCCTCATAGATACCTTTCTTCCAACAGCATGGGAAACCTGATTTAGTCCTTTAAATATAGAAGATCTCACAATATCTGCCTCAGTCTGACTTTCTGGAGTAGTCCACCACATTACAGTGCTAGCACTGAGCAGATTCTCAGTTTTGAGTTAATTACAATCCTAAATATTTACTGTAGTGTGTGACCATAGAAAAACATGCGGCCTAAGTCATGAAAGTTAGATTTGGAACTCCGTCTAATGCACAGTCACAGAAAAGGAGGGGTGGTAATCTGTTCTTCCCAGAGAGCAAATTTGCCTTCTACTTTTTACTCGTCAGACTCTTGCAACTTCTAATACCACACAGTCAGGGGATTTCAGAAGCTAGCTATTAGGGGTCTGATGCTACTTTCATCAAAACAGCAATTGCAATAATATGTTATGAGTATGAGGGATATCATCTGTTAATCAAACCTTCACAGCACCCTGACTCACGGAAAGCAGTAGTGGCACAGACGCTTTTAATGCATTTATGTCTGTCTTCCCATTTTTTAAAGTGGGATGGACCTCTGGCTAAATACGTTTGATTCTTTGTGTAGAAGGAAAGATTGCAGAGATGAAAACCCCCAATTGAAATGGGTAATGTGTGACAGTTTCATCCTTTTAGCATGTTGGTTTATGATGTGTCTATCTTTAATAACAGTTCTTCAGAGTCTCATAACCCTTTGTGTGATTTACTGTGGTTATACTGCATGCCACCTGTGCATGGTATTAAGACCTGGGGAGAAAGTGCTATAAAGGTGAAAAATTCACTTTGCCAAAAGGTAGTGCAGTGACACCCAGTAAACCCCCAACATGTAGCTATTTGCATGTTCTTCCAAAAATTGCTTTATGACTTTTTTTTAAGAACTTAAATGAATATGGCATCTTAGAGATAAACTTACAGGTTCAATTGCCTGCTTAGATGTACAATCATGCATGTTGGTCCACTTGAATTAAATGTGCCTAAGGGACTGAGTTTATTTTCTGCATCCGTTCAAGCACACGATTGAAATAAACAGCATGGTCCTAGCAACATAGCATGCTAGCTATTAATCCACTAAGTACCCTATTAGTACCTGTCACTTCGGATTAGCAATGACTTTTTTATGTTATTCATGTATTTAAGAGTACTGACTTTTGGATGGATTAAATCTCTCTTATTCAACTAATTCCCCAAAAGCATCCATCTGGAGAACTTTATGCCTTAGAAGTCTATTTCTCAGCAATAAGTCCAAATAAGATGGGTTTTATCATCCCAGAGAGTCACTCAGGATGAGGTAATTGGAATAATAATTGGTTTATAGGGTTTTAAGTTTTTACTGCTAGAAACCTGCTCATACATAAATCAAAGACAGATATTTCATTTCTGTCAAGCATTTAAATTGTTCAGCGATTGATTATATGTCAGGCAACCTAATAATTAGTGTACCTGAGCATCATTTAGAATGTAAACTCCCTGAATGGGGATTTTTCTTCTTCCTTCTCTCTGTATAATCACCATCTCAAGTCTCACAGTGCATGATTTGGGCTCTCGAACCACTGTCATAAACGAAATAGTAATGTCTGCAAAATTGCCTATGGTATAAATACCATATTCTCTAGTGATAATCTAATCACTACATCTCTAAGGTATGTCATTGTGCCATCTTTGAATGGTGCTTGAAAAGGACAACTTGGGGTTTTATGTCATTAGTTTTTCTACCCCTGTAGTCCTAATATACATCTGAAGTACATCTTGCCAAGGCAGAATGAGACCATCGCTTGAGCTGTGTTGCCCTCAACAACTTATTTTAATTCATAGAATCACAGAACGGTTTAGATTGGAAGGGACCTTTAAAGATCATCAAGTTCCAATGCCCCTGTCATGGGCAGATACACCTTTCACTAGACTGCCTTGCTCCAAGATCCATCCAATGTGGCCTTGATCCCTACTTCCAGGAATCGGGCATCCACAGCTTCTCTGGGTAACCTGTTCCAGTGTCGGCCACCCTCAGAATAAAGAATTTCTTCCTGCTATCTAATCTAATTCTCTCCTCTTTCAGTTTAAAACCCTTCATCCTATTACTACATGCCCTTGTAAAAGGTCCGTCTCCAGCTTTCCTGTTAGGTCCCCTTCAGATACTGGAAAGCTGCTGTAAGGTCTCCCTGAAGCCTGGTCTTCTCCAGACTGAACAACCCCAGCTCTCTCAACTTGTCTTCATAGAAAAGATCTTTTGATCTGGTGTGCTGATGCCTGAAACAGAATCTGTTGGCACTTTCCAGCCCCTGTGTAACTCCAGCAAAGCAAGGATACTGCACTATGTGTCCTCTGACCACTGATAAGAACCAGTGCTTGTAACAGAATAATATGATTGCATTTCCAAATTAGTTGTAACACCTAATTTAATTAATTGATTATATTTTGTCAGTAACTTGAAGGCTTAAGAAAATGAAAAAAAAACCAAACAAACACCAAAGCCTTGTGTTTTCATATTTCCTTCACAATATCTCCATGGTTTGTTCTGTTGCTGCTTACGTGATTGATATGTCTTTATCAATGACATGCTTTGGGCTTAAGTTTGAGAGTGCTCAGGATTTCTAAGTACCAAACAAGTCTTTTCTTCCTGAGCTCATGTTGTAATTTCCTATTTGACCATCATCCCGTGGCCATCATTTGCCAAATGATTTGACCATTCTAGTCAAGCTACTGTATAGTAGTAAATGCTGCATTTTAGGGGATAACTTGCTCTGTGCTCTTTCTCAGCCTCCAGGAGAAAAAACTTTCAGCCATCTGAAAGCTAATTGCTCCCTCTAAAACATCACAAGCAGTATGATATTTTAAGAATGAATTAATGAAGATGTTTCTCTCTAGGCAGACTAAATTTCTGCCATATATCTGGCATTTGTTAGATTAGCAACGATTTCATGGTTGCTCAGTTGCTTAGCACAAATGCTCAATTTAATTTTTAGTTTTTACAGAGAAAAATACTATATTCAAGCAAAACATCCTTTCTTGGACTTGTGTATCACGTGTTTTCATGTCCTGTCACTGTTTATATTCCATTTTCTGCTCTTTGTCATTTATAAACTGTATGTGTATGGCTTCGCTGTCTTAGGTATTTATGAAATACCTACCACTTACATTAGTAAAAAATGTAGAAGTCACTGGAATGTGACATTGTTCAGGCTGTCTGGTGGTTTCAGAACTTCCATTCTGATATATAGATATACGACTACCTAGGCTTGCTTCTTGGAAGTGTTTTCCTTTGTATTTTAAGATCAGTCCAAATTATGCATCAGGAGCAATGTCCAATGAGGGATGTAATGCCTTAAAAGTCTGCCTAGCATTTGGAATGGATTTGAGAACCATGAGCAAGGTGGTTGGGTTGCCTGAAGAGAAATAACTTGGTGTCACAGTTTTTTGTTGTTTATATGATATTCTGATACATGAGCAGATCACCTTGGGATGGTGAACATAGTCCTGTACCTTCCTGTGCTGGCTGGGACTACCTAGGAGTTTGTAACAGCACAGCTTCAGTTACCAAGGAAGGTTTCAGGCAAAACAGATAGGCAGCAACTGAACTGAGGCATCTCTTGGACTAGGCTCCAGTTAAGTGGTTTATTTTAATCAAAGTTAAGGAGCTGGGTAATTCGACTCAGTCCTGTTCTGGGTGCAAAGTCTTTTTTTCATGTAGTTCCAGATGAGGACCATTTCTTCTACTTCCCATGCGTTGTGATCAGCTCTAGTCTCTCAAGGATCGGATATCCATGTTGTTTCTGCTTTATGGTCTGCTCCAGAACAGAATTTGGTATTAAATTTTCTTTCTCTTTTCAATAGCTCTTTTCTAGCACCTTGTACTCAGACTTGTAGGCTCAACTCTGTAGAAAACTGCAGAAATATTTTTAAGAGTTGCCTATGTCTGGTTACAGAAGCTAGGACACAAGGAATTTTCCCAGCCCATGTGTCAGCACAATTAATATCTCTCCCTAGTAATCAGCTGTATAATCTGGACATAATTCAATTAATCTTCACTGATGTGGCACTTCCTATTTTGTTTTTTCATTAACTGCCTAAAGTTATTAATTGATGTGATACTTTGTTTAGACCCAAAACAGTTGAAAAAGAGTAGTCTTGTGCTTTTTGTCTGTGTTACTATGTTTGTTGCTTGTTTCAGAGTTTAGAGAGACTTGCACTTGCTTAGCCTGGACTACTGGCATCTGTGAGACATTTGTGTGTTTGAATGATTAATTTACAAATGCAAGGGGGACTGCCGTGAAAGCCATTTTAATCAAAACAAGATTGACAGGCACGAGAAACTTAAGGTAAATGTGAATGAGAGAACATGAGATGGTCTCTTTACACATTGGTTGAGGTTATGATGCTTTCTGTCACACAGCTTGAGTTATTCTTTTTCTTACTTCTGCCAGCATCTCATGTCTAAATTTCAGCAGGTCAAGTGGATTATGATTTGTGCAAATATGGAGAGGAGTATTCGGACTGAGAATAGGAAGGAAGCTGGAGATAGCGTGTATCCTTGTCCTGGTTCCAGGAGGGACAGGGTTAATTCTCCTAGCAGGGCACAGGTATTCCATCCCATGTGAGCCATGCCCAGGGGGTAGTGGGGAGCTGGCCGGGCAGGGGGAGGGGAACAGGAGCTGGCCGGGAAGGGGAGGGGGACAGGAAGTTGGGAGGGAGGTGCGCGCCTGGTGGTCGGAGACGGTCCCGGGTGCAGTGGGTGAGTGGTCGGCATTGTAATCCTGTTTTCATACTTCTTTACCCGCGTTATTTGTTGCTGTTTTGTTGTTCTGTTAAACTGTTTTTATCCCAACCCACGAGTTTTGCCTTTTTCTTCTGATTTTGCCCTCCTGACCGTGGACGGGCTTTGGAGCGAGTGGCTGCCACGTGGTTCTTTGTTGCCGTCTGAGGCCAAACCACGACAGTCCTCTTGAATTTGGTCAGAGATCTCTGCCATCCGTAGAGGAAGACAGACATCATGGCAATGTTAGGCACAGCACACAGGGCACTTAAGTTTTTATTTTGTGGATATATTGGGTATTTGTTTAGTTTGTAGGTTGTTTTTGTTTGTTGTTGTTGTTGTTTGTTTGTTTGTTAGTTTTAGTTTTTCCTTAGATGCAAAGTAATTATCGTGGATTAAAATTATGGTGAAAAGCATGAGTCCATAATAGAAGAATGTGTCACAGACTGGGGAGGGAAAGATGCCTCTGTTGTCATTCATGACATGCTGCATGCATTATAACATAATGTAAGTGAGCATCATTGTTACTGAGTCACACTGATGGTTCCAGTTTTGGTTTGACATAGGTGGAATTGGCCCCCTGGTCAGATTTAAGCACTATATAGCTGTGGCTTCAACTCTCCCACTTGCAGTAACTCTTTACCTCTTGCCTTTCATCTGACTGGTTTATGCTGTCTGTGTTAAAAGGCCAAAGGATCGCCAAGGTTTTTTGATAGGTCCAGGAATCCACTGTGCAAGCCAGCTCCAAGGATTGTCCCTTGAGTCCTTGTGCTGTCAAAGGAAGAGTACTCTGAGTGCTGCAGATGCTCTGGAAAGTCCTTGTGCCACTGGGGAAGCTTAGAGCATCAGCTGCTGTCTGTCCCTAAGGGCCGTTTGCTGACATTGGAGACCTTCCCTTCCTCTAGGCCAGCTTTGAGAGAAGGACAAAGCTGCTTGAGTTTCCTTCTCCTTTCCCTCATTATTTGCATTCTGTGCTGCCAAAGGTATTGCTTGTTCAGTTGAGATTATAGTTTGTTTCATCTTGCAAGGAGGAGACTCCCAGCTCATTGATGTAACTTTGAAAATAGTCATCCTTATTTGTAGAGCAGCTGTGCATACCAGCTTCTGGCCCATCACACTGTGGCACTTGCATCTCTACCTTTTTTCCTTCCCTTTCCTGTGTCCTCTGCTGAGCCTGTTGCTTTCTGGATGTGGAGTGCTTTCACACTGTGTTAGCAAAACTCTGGATAATGACACTCTCACTTGTACTGGGATTTCTAGATACTATTATAGTAAAAATGTTACCATGTGTGCTCCTTTCAGCCTGGTCACTTGGAAAGCCCCAAGCCCATTTTTTCCTCAGTGTTAATAAAAGTTCCTAGTAACGTTGCATTAACATGTAGCAGCAGCAGCAGCAATAGCAACAGCAATCTCATTCCAGCAGGGCCTGATCTTTCCTTGCAGCAAACCCAATCAATTAGTGATCAGAATTGCAAATATTTGATAGCTGTAAAAGCTACAGTGAAGGAATTGATTACACTAATAATGTTTTGATTTCTCTGCTCAGTTTTTCTAAAGCAAAATGAAATGATAACACCAGTTTTGTGATGATTCTCTCTACCTGCCCACTCCTTCCCCCCTAAAAAGAAAAAAAGAAAGAAATAGAAAAGAAAAGTGCAATCCAGTTGCAAACAGAGACAGAAGAGAAGATTATTTGTTAGGAAACTGTCAAACACCAATGGAAAACGGTGAAAGCCAATTGAAACTTTTCCAGTATTATATACTAAAAAAAAGTAGGATAGAGCAGCAGGAAGGCAGCAAAACCTTTTCTGTCCTGGACCTAAGTCTTCTTAGGTCAGCTAGAAAGGAATTACACCAGTTACTTTGTTCTACCACAGCCTGCCCAGGCAGCAATATCCTGTCTGGAGTAGCTTGATACACATTTGTGAAAATCCAGCCCAAATGAAAGCATTTGCCTTTGTTACAAACTAAACTAAACTAAAATAAAATAGAATAAAAACAAACCAAAACAAAACCAAACCAACCTTTCAAAATTTGGAACATCCAGGTACATGTTGACTGCATCAAGCAGGCAGAGAAGGGAAAGTGCTTTTCCTTTCATTCAAGCTTGTTCACTAATTGATGATAATGTCAGACTATGGCAAGAAAGGACTAAAGCATTAGTGCTTTTCACCGATGCTGAAGGTCCTGAAGTGTCATCTTAATAACTGGATGTGTCCTTCAGTTTTGAGATTGCCTGTTATTTTGAAGATATATCCATCAGATCCTTCAGAGACAGAGTGCAACTCATATTTAATGTCCTTTTTAGGAAGACATTACAATATAATGTAATAGGTACACAGGACACATGCCAAGCAGAGAGATTTTGACTCCAGTTAGGTACTGAATTAATTTACTTTTTTTCTCTTGGTTATATAAACCTATGAAATCTGTGGACCTTGCAGCATAGTAAAAAAAAAAAAAGTGATAAATCACCATAAAACCTTTTCTTGAAGTATGTACAATTGTGTTTTAACGCAATCTACTTCAGTATGGACTGGTCCTGACCTGGACTTTTGGGATGCTAACTTAATATAACTATGTGATAATAGTGACACATGCCTTACTGAGGTAGCAGTGACATTTTAATTTTCCAAATGTAGATCAAATAACATGGGGTAAAGAACCAGTGCATTTCATTTCTTAAATATGTTTTTCAGTAGAAGATGGAGTTTTAATGTCATTGTACTTGAAAAAAACCCAAATGTTTATTTTAAGACATTTTAATTGGTTTAAGATATTTCCGGAAGAAAATGAATAATTTTTTCCAAATATTAATAAGTCATTCCTGTGAAGTGTAGGACATTCCAACCTCATTAAACAAAATCATACCAATGCCTCGAAGCATTTTATTTTATTTGTTGTAAAATGATTTTTTTCAGTTTAGAATGTTCTGAATGAACACATACGCAAGTGTGTTTTTTCACAGAATCACAGAATGGTAGGGACCTTTGGAGGTCATCTAGTCCAACCCCCCTGCCAAAGCAGGTTCACCTAGAGCAGGTTGGACAGGAATGCATACAGAACAATTCTGAATATCCCCAGAGAAGGAGACTGCCACTTCTCTGCACAGACTGTTTGTCCTGGCTTGACATAAAATAGAACCAACTTTCAGTTCAGTAATTTTACTTATTAGCTGGCCTCTTTTAACTCTCTGAAATTAACAGCATATTGTGCAGAAAAACATTCATTCTCAGAGTGATAAGACCAATCTTTATAGTTCATGCCAAGGAATGGTATGCAGAGAGGTTCTTGATTATACTTATTGCTGTAACAACCGAGGTCAGCTAACTTTGTTATTTTCCCTGTTGGAGGGTTGGAAATGGAAAAGTGTAGAGGGATCCCACCTTCAGGGAGGAGCAGACAGAACAGGTGAGCCAAACCTGACCAACAGGGATGTTACATCCTATCTGCCCTATGTTCAGTTGAAAAGATGAGGGATCAAAGGATCAGACCTCTTTCTTCAATGGCTGACGTCCTAGGAGAACCCTGTCTGTTCATTTGCCTTTGATCTTTATCTGTGTGTTCCTGACTCCAGAGCTGGAATCCAGTTCCCATCCATTGTTGAGTCCAGCCTGGGACTTACGCAGTGCCTGCTGGTGATGTCATTCTGGGAGCTTGATACAGCTTTGTGTATATCGTATCTATTTCATTGTTTTCTTTTTATTTTATTACTACTATTTCATTGAAGTACCATTGTTCCTTCTAAACTCATAAATTTCTTTATCCCTCTTCCTCATCTCCTTGGAGTGAGAGGTGAGCGGAGAGTATCTGTCACCAGTCATTGGCCAGCTCAGCCTGAACCACGACAATGTTCCAGTCCTCTGCCACTGTCAAAGTAAAAAACTTTTCCTTTGTTCAGAGTTTCCTGAGTTCCAGTTTGTGCTCAGCACCTCTCAAAGGAGTCTGGCCTCATCCTCTTGACACCTACTCTTTATATATTTGTAAGCATTGATAAGATCCCCTCTCAGTCTTCTCTTCTCCAGACTAAACAGACCCAGGTGTCTCGGCCCTTCCTTGTGAGAGGTGTTCCATTCTCTTGATCATCTTAGTAGCCCTCAGCTGGACTCTCCAGTAGTTTCTTGTCTTTCTCAAACTGGAGAGCGTAGAACTGGACACAATACTCCAGATGCAGCCTCCCTCAACCTGCTGGCCATGCTCTTTTTAATGTACCTCAGGGGACCATAGGCCTTCTTGGCCACAAGGGCACATTGCTGGCTCATGGTCAAACAGGACTCCCAAGTCCCTCTCTGCAGACTTCCTTTCCAGCAGGTCAGCCCCTAACCTGTACCAGTGCATGGGATTATTCCTCCCAGTACCCTATGCTTGCCCTTGTTGAACTTTATAAGGTTCCTCTTCACCCAGCTATCTAGCCTGTCTTGGTCTCTCTGTGTGGCAGCACAGCTTCTGGTCTGTCAGCTACTCCTGTCTGTTTTGTGTCAAGTGCAAACTTGCTGAGAGTACACTCTGTCCACTCATCCGGGTCATATATTGAATGAGACAGGACCCAGTACTGACCACAGGGGAACACTGCTAGGTAAAGGACTTCACATGGCTTCTGCACTGCTGGTCACAACCCTGTGAGCTCTGCCACTCAGCCAGTTCTCAGTCCACCTCACTTGTCCACTCATCTAACCCACACTTCCCAAGCTTACCTATGAGGATGTTATGGGAGACAGCGTGAAAAGGCTTGCTGAAGTCAAGATAGACGACATCCACTGCTCTCCCCTCATCCACCCAGCTAGTCATCCTACCATAGAAGGCTATCACATTAGTCAAGCATGATTTCATGTTGATCACTTCTGGTAACCTTTGTTTCCATTATATGCTTGGAGATGACATCCAGGATGAACAGTTCCACTACCTTTCCAGGGATGGAGGCAAGGCTAATCAGCCTGTGGTTTCCTGGGTCCTTTCTTGCTCTTTTTGAAGACTGCTGTGACACTGGTTTTACTTCAGTCTTCAGGCACCTCTGCTGTTCTCCATGACCTTTCAAAGATGATAGTGGCTTTTTTTCCTGTCCTCCTTTAAGCATGTTAAAAAGAAAATTTTTCTATATTTATTTTATTAGGAAATATTATGATTAATGTTTCCATTTCAGCAAACAGGAATGTTCCCTGACAGAATGCACCTCTTGGTGAATGACAGACAGCTGCATGTCCACCTTTGAAGATGTAAACATCCTGAAACCCTGTCTCAGAAGGACATTTTTTGTCAGGTAGGCACATATCAGGATCTTCACTGTTATTGAAATATCAAATGCCCATCAGTTTTTCCCACTTTTGCTCATCTGTATTTTGAATGGCAGTAAACAGAATCTCAGTCCTCCACAGCAAAGCAATGAAAACTATACAGTTATTAATGATGAGATGTTTTAAGCTCACAAATGTGAAAATTCAGTTCTAGGAAAAGGAAGCACTGACCAAACACCAAACTACACACATTTAACATAAAGGACCATGTTGCAAATGAGCCTTTCTGCTTACACTTATTAGCACCTTTCATGAACCATAGAGATTCTCCTATCCAGTCTTGCAAGATCTGTAATATATTACATGCTTATCGCTGGTATGTTGATAATTAATTTTGTGCTGCATATACTCATGTACATTATTGGTCTTCATAGTGCTCACGTTTCCCATTTCAACACAGATTTCTGTGAATCTAAACCATAATTCAGTTACCAAGACTGCATCTGCTAGCCTCAGAATGACAGTAATGAAGATTTTGCAGTATTCATTAAATGTTTGCATGTCTTGAAAAAATATGAACTGAACATGTGTTGCAGAGAGAATTGTTTCGTTTTTTTCCCCATTAAGTTTTTTAAGGAACATTTTATTCTCTTCCAAGAGCCCTCGCTGATGAGAACAAGGAAATAAAGCTCACAACTCATTGCAGTACTGGGCTTTATTGCAGTCTGACAATCTTGTGCCTGAGGTTTCCTCCCTGAGTACCATTTTCCCTTTTTTTTTTTCCACTCATTTCTCTGAAAAGTTGATTCTGAAATTCAGACCAACTTCAAGATGACTCAGTGCATCAATGCTGACCATTTTTAAAACTTCCCACTGACACTGCTAGATGAACTGTAACCATATGTCTCCTATTGCTGTAAGTCAGGAAGGTACATGCACATACAGAGAATGACTGGGCTCAAGAAGAGCCATGGAGAAGTCTAACAGTATCACTAACAGTAAGAAATCACTGTGGAGCTCCAGTGAGCTCCAGAATAAAGGGCTTCGGTGTGATTCTTTTGTAGCCAAATTGGGCTACGTGACTCTCACGATGGAACTCAGGCATGCTTCTTTCATACTGTGGTGTGAGCGGTAAGGGAGTTCCCCACCCAGGAACTCCTGCTGTTGGGTCTGTGCCCTTTGCTTTGCTCTTCTAGTCCCAAGAGATAAAGGACAGGATCTAAAAATCTCCTACATATCTTAGATATATGGATAGGTAGAAAAAAGTTGTGGGTTCTTTTGGTGTGCATCATATCCATACCTGTTTATTTCTGGGGTGGCACTCTCAAAGGCTGTTAGGGCTATTTGGGCTTACATTCTTCTTGAAAGCCGGTGGGAGCTGGCTGAGGGTCTAAATTTTGTAGCTGTTTAAGAAAAACCTAACCTTAACCTACATCCTTAGGTTTTATAGAGTGCAAGGAAATTGCTTCCCACACATGCAAAATTATGCACAAAATATACAGACTGCAAAGACTTCTGCTCTGTCTGATACCAGGAGGCTCAAAACTCTGAACTGTTGCCCCTCTCTGACTCTTGTTCTTGCTTGTTTATCTTGGGATTTGTAGAGCATCAATGTCACTGACGTGACAGGAATTAGCTGCAGGGGTAGAAAAACCCTAACAATTTGTATTTAATAAATTGCCATTTTCCAATGATGCAGAGTATCTTACAGTGCAATGAAATACCTCCCTTATTGGTCTGCTAGTCATTAAATAATTCCTCCAACTCAGTTTATGTCTTTCTGCTGCCAACTTGGAGACTTATATTGCTTTCTCAGTTAAATCATCAGCTCCTAATGATGCAGCTGAATTTTTATGCCCAACCTATCCCCCAGGAGACTTTTATATACACTGTAATGATACTGTTTGCTTGGGCACTGGCAGTTAAGTGTTCTAGCACCTCGTTTTACAGTCTTTGATACATTTCTGAGAAAGAAAGCGCTTAGGCTATTTATGAGAAATCAGAATGGCATTTGTGTTAAGGCTGCAAACACAAAGCACATGCTTAGCTTTATTTAGATGCTCCAAACTTTACCTGAAATTAAAATTCATCCCTGTTGCCACTGTTATGGCTGCATTACTGATGCCATTACAGAAAGCAGCATGAGTGATAGGACTGGGAATCAGGCACTGTCATCTGTATGGCACACAGGGGTATCTTAGCTTGAGGAAGCCTGGAGGGCCTCTTAATGTATCCCTTCAGCTTGCAGGCTCTTTGGGACACCTCCACAACCTGCCTGTTATACTTGATTATACTGCATTAACTGTGAGCTGTACTAAAACAATCAAATGAGATGTTTTATGTAGTTTAGTTTTTGAAAGACATGGTGTTTCTGGACTATCAGAAACAGAAATGCAAACATAAATTAAAAAAAAAAAAAACCCAACCAATCCACACAGTTTGAATATGTTCAAAACAAAAGGTTGTGCCATTATGTATGTGCCAAAATATTTTTATTTCAGCATAAGATTTCATTTATTTATTTTAAAATTTAAAAACTAAACAAACAAGTTTGGAATAAAGCACAATATTTTCTAACTTATTGCAATAACCATTGAAGAGAAATATTTTTACTGCAAAATTAATACTTTGTTCAGAATCAGCGTCTTTCTGCACACGCTTGCACATACCAACATTTACAGGGGTTTATAGTCCAGTTACTGAACCAAAAAAAAATTAAATTACTAACTGAGCCCATGCTAGGAGGCACCAGCAAACTGATCAAAGTGAGGGCAGCTTTCATAGCTTTGCCTCTTTCTTTCCCTTCTTGCTTAGATTCTGGCTTGCACCTTGGGGCAGGTACCTGGCCAAGAGGCAGAGGAACTGCTGAGTACCTTTTTGGCAGGGAAGTTGTTCTTTGCTTCTGCATCTAATGAATTGCTTATCAAAACTCTTTTTCAAAGCCTGAATTCCTGTGCAGCAATGCAACTCAGTGTGCCCATAATTTTGAGGACATACTGAGGTCTTATAGAGTAAGGTATTAGCTGAGACAGATGGCAAATTTTTAGGGAGTCATGTTCTGTTTCAGGACAGGAATGCGTGTGCTGTGTGCATGTAAAACAGTAGTAATTGGTGTTCTCTGCAGGCAGCAGGATTGAGATTTCTGTGAATAATGTAAATTTCTTCTGAAAACTCATTATTTACCTTTTGCTTGTGTTATAGTTTGCACTCTTCCTTTACTTGGTAGAGTTTTTAGTGTTTTGAGAAATGCTGTGTAAATAATTAGGTAACGATTCCTATTCATCTAGTCTTGTTCATGCTGTTTGAGATCATTAGGCAGACACTGGGCCCCCTCCTACCCATGTCAAATTGCTGTGTGATTTCTAAATAATGATTTTGTGTCATATAACTTAGGTTAACAGAAAGTCCTGGACTGCAAATATAATATTGATACTTTGTATTTGGTACTGTAAACAGGTGTCATGAAAGCCTGTTTTTACCTAGTGCAGCCTGTCTCATACTGGATTTGCAGACCTTAGATGATTTTCAGTCACCATAATACAACATCTAGGATAAGATTTGCACAGCATCAGTATTCTACTAGTTCCCAATAAAATCAAAGGGAGTTTTTCCACTGGCTGCAATTAAAGTGGGTGGGCAGCACCCAGCCATAGGGTTTGAAGGCACATCCTTCCAATCACAGGTAACTAAATCAAACCCATACATATTCCTGGGTTTTTTACTTTTTTTACTTTCTATCTTGTTACTTTTACTGTTTTTACTTCTGTTTGTTTACTATTTGAGTGGATCCAATGTGCAGCTGGAGGGGAAAGAGCAAAGCAAGTTCATCTTCCATCACTGTTTGCAGTGACATAGCATTTTGTATTTACTGGGAAGAGAGGAACGTTTTTGGATGGGGAGTTATTCCCATTGCAAAATACCCTTGTAACTACAATACGACAATTCATGAAGTCGAGACCTGAAGTCATAAATTAATAACTCTAAGTCAGAGGAACCTACTCAGAGACTTGCAGTAATATTTCTCCATCTGGACTAAGTAAACTTTCAAGACAAGTATGTGCAGTAGGCTTCATTCCTCTGATTATTCAGATACCTACAGCTAAGCTTTCCAGACTTAGTGGGGGTGGGGAGAGGAGGATTTGCCAGACAGGGAAAAACTTGAAAAGCAGTCTCCAAAGTTTTTTTGATCTTTCCTGTTTTTTGGGAATTGCAAACCTTAACTTGTGGGAACAGAAATAGCATATCTGTGAAAAGGAGGTTGCTAAAACTATGTTTCAAACGTTTGTTTGAAGATGCCTCAAGTTGACTTTCTGCACATACATGCAGTTCCATGCATGAAGATGTCAGCGCCAAATATGGTGGAGGCCTACTTTCCTTCTGAAAAGTATGAGCCACACTGTTTCCCAAAAGTACCAGTAACATTTTGTTGTCACTATCAGATCCAGCCTTTAGTGAATGCTCAGCTGTATTGTCCTCCAGGAGGTTTGGGGGAACATGAGAACACCAAGCACTGTCTTCAGCACAGACTAAAGATACTAAAAAGTACTAGGTGATAAAAAAAAAGAATTAATATATTTCTTAGAGCAAACCATGGTACCTTACCAACTGCTGACCAATATAACATGACAGCATGTGTCCATCTGCTCCCATAGGGCCTATACCATATAAGAACATCCTTGCCAAAATTACACGTTCAGAAGCTGGTACCATGGTCAGATGGGCGCCTGTCTTCCCCCCACCTCTCCGCAAGCCAGGAGAAATACTGTAAGTATAGTAGGATCATAGACTGCTGCAAAAGCACAAGTAGGCAGGTTTGTCAAAGGGTCTAAGCAGGCTGAGGAAAGGCAGCTGTCCCTACTGAAGGGTGGCATGTCCCTCAGCCACACTTATGAGTAGATTCTCAAGAATATGAGGCTTATGTGGCTGGACAGGCTGTTTGCCTCTCAGCAGCGTTTGAATTTGCTTGCCACTTAGAATCAAAATTAGCTGAAGGGCAACGATTGTAAAATAAACTGTTCCTAAAACATACCTGAAAACTCATGATGTGGTGGAGAATGACATCCAAATTGATGCCTGCACAGTGGAAAAGAGGGCAGCAGGAGCCCAGCTACTTTAATTAGGCACTGGAGAATCTGTACAGGAGCACGCTGCAGGAAACCAGGCTTCGAAGTTCACAGACTACTTGTTATTAACCGGGTAGCCTGCAGGGGCTCTGGGCTTGCAGTGAAAGTTTGTTTATAATGCAGTACATTCTCCTGCTCTGCTGTAAAGGAAGTCTGGATGGGGTTTGCAAATCAGGTTTAACTCTTTACTGGGGCCAGTCTAAGCTCAAAACAAAATACTTACAAAGCTGAGTCTCATTCTTTTCCGAGCCTTGCCTGCTTCTTCTTATGGTTTTTCCTTGTCTCTGACCTGAAAATTGTTTTCTATGGGTTGTGTGGGGTACACACACTCAGGAATGTGATTAGATTTGTCAGGCTGTCTTGTCAGAACAAAAGAGCTCCTTTTACTCGGGAGCCTTATGGTCTCCAACCTCATGGAAAGAGATGGGGCAGCAAACTCTCTCTGTAGGTAAAAGATCCTGCAGTCCTGAGGCTTTAGCGTTATTTATTTTAATGACAGATAAATACATAAATAGATATATAAATAAAAAATATGTGTTTGAATGTGCAGAGGGTAATCAGTCACGCAGGTTTCCATGATCCTTTTGGATGAAACAAACTTAATTTTAATCTCTCAGTGTTTGTATGAGAGGGAGCAGTGGTATTTCTTTGGCAGGTGTGTGGGCGTGCTCTGAAGCACACAGCAAAATAAAACATAACAAATCTTTATTTACAAATCTGAGGAAGCTTGCACCGAAGTTATCATATTAAAGTTCTTTCAGCGGCTTGAGAGATGATTTGCATTGAATGCCTTAGACCAGGTTTACAGAGAAAAAGAGAGGTGTTGACATAATATATTTGAAACATTGCTTACTCTTTCTCATAGAAAACTTGGGCTCTTTGTTTGAAGTTTGCCACATGCTGAGCTGAAGCAAAAAATGTTTAAAAAATTTCCTTGTCAAATGTTTTGCTAGATGAGAGAAAAGATAAGAAAACAGGTACAGTATGCAGAGGAGTGATTTCTACCCATTAAAATCTTTTGTTTACAATCTCTTATTCACAAGTTTGACTAGATGGAGAAGATCAATATCAGAACTCTGCTAGCAGCATTAGTTGCTGTACTGTATGTTCTGGCTAAGAATAAGACAATTTTGCAAAACTCTTTAGCAGAAGTCAGGAGCTGGACTTCAAAGAGCTCTTTATTTGGTGAAGGTTTAAGACTTAAAGAAGGCTGCTTAGCAGAAAAAGGTAATTAGAAAGCAGAAGTAAATGCTACTGCTCCAGCAGTATGGAAAAATGTAGAATGCCATTGCTGTGTCCAGCAGGCTTAAACATGAGGAAACCTGTACAGGAAATAATGGTTCAGAAATCACTGTGTTAAGGGATAATGGAAGGGAGTGCTGCTCCCTGCTCCACTCTCTTATTCCTCATGGTTTTGTCCCGAAGAGGTTGATGGAAAGACAAGGGAAAGGAGGGAAGCGGTTTAAAGCCCAGTGTGTTCCTTTTGCAGGCAGGAGGAAAGCATACATTCCCTCTGGGCAGGGGACAGCTTGCCCTTTTTTTCTGCTTGGTTACTTTCTTTTAGGTGGAATCTCTTAATTTAATCTTTGAATTGAGGTTGGATATTTTTCATAAGGTGTGCAACAGCTACTGCAGAGGTGAGCTGGTAAAGGCATAGAAAATCTGTATTACTCACTTAGCCAGAGGAGTGTGCATATCCTTTCAAAATTTAACAGTTTCTAGGAAAAAACTCCACAGATGAAGAAATAATGTGGATTGTGGTCCCACGTTCCTTTTAACTAGCACAAATGGTTTTCCAAGACTCAGTAATTCTGACAACTCTAATTTTCTTCCAGCAGAGCAAGGCCCACCTAAATCATGACCCAGTTGTTTGCAGGAAGGATGGAGCTGAGGTCTGTCAGGACTAAGTGAAGACAGCAGAGGTGTGTTGTTCCCCCCACATCCCAAGATAGATCACAGAGATCTATCTATCTCTGTTATCTCTAGATAAACAGTGAGTTAAAATCAGGTGGGCTGGAGTGGCAGTGGTGAGGGGATTCTGTAGTCTGAGAAAGCAGAGATAAGGGATGCCAGCAAGATGATATCTGCTTCCTTGGCTATAATTGCTCCCTGTTGTGGTAATTTCCAGTGGAGCCAGGAGGCTGCAAAACAGGCTGTCTCAGACTCCCTGCAGCTCTTGTTGTCCAACAAATCAGTCCTAATGGAGAACAAGAACAGAAAGTTGTCTTAGTAATAGAGGCCTGCTCCTGGAGAGAAAAAGACAGACAAGTAGGAAAAGAGCTAGAAAAGTTGCTTGCTTTTTGCCATGCTCCTATACACTTGCTGGTGAAGCCAGAACAAAGTGAATGAAATTAAATCTCACCAGAGCCCTACTCCTTTTAACTGACACAGCCAGTTTGCTGAGATCCAGTAGTTATGTCAACCATGTGTTTTGGTTTTTTTTTTCTGTGAAGTGTACTAGGCCCACCTAAGGAGGGCCAGAAAGCTGCCAGGCCTCTGAGGCTGTGCTCAGATCCAGTTCCCTAAACGAGCCCTTTCTGGCAAGAAAAATGTCAGCTTTGGCAAGGCAAATCACTGTTTTCTGCTCTCAACACCAGAATGCGTAATAAGTGGCAATGGAGCTGATGGGAGTGCACGTGCTGTTCTGTGTTACTGATAAGTGATCAGAAGAAATTTGCTTTTAATTTGCAGTCACTTATATACTAGTCAGTGGAAATACGATCTGGACAAAGATTTGGGTGCTTGTTTTACATCTTCATGCTTATTCCCCAACATTCATGAGGTCTCTGCATTATACAAAAAAGGTAAGTAGTGCTTTTATTTTCTTTTGACACAGTGAAAAAAATAGGATTGTCCTGGTGCCCTTGAGGTTTCTCAGGTCCAACTAGACTTTTATGGGGAAGGAAAGTCCATTTTAGTGACTTCTGAGAGCTCCTACATCCAGGCAACCTTTTGAATATCTTGCTCTTTGGATCCTTCAACTTTAAATACCTTACATCAAAACTTATGTGATGTTATTGAGTATTATCTTGTGTGGCTTAATTTATCTTGTTTATTTTGAAGGTATTTTAGTCACTTCAACTTCGATCCCATCTCTTGCTGTGCCTCCCATGCAAATGTTCTTGGGATTCTTGAGCCTGGAGGCTGTTGGAGCCCGTTGGAAATCTTTGCTTTTTACTGTTTTGACTACACATGACAAAACAGACATAAAATGTCACACCGTTCATTAGTCCAGCCTAGCTCTACCTCTTTTGGGTTTACTAAGCCTGGTTGCTATTGCAAAGTGACTTGAAATTGGCAAAAGAGGGATTTTTTTTTTTTCCCCAGTTTCTCCTTGCTCCAGTGAGACTCATAGCTTTTGTGACCACTGCATATTTATTGAGCTCCCTTTTATTTCTTTTTGCATTGCACAGAGTACTGCAGCTTTAAATTGCACTAGCACGAGTGACAGCTGGGTGTGATTAAATTCTAGGAGAATGTAAATTAACATCCATATTTCAACAGAGTAAAAATTATGTTGCTATTTTTCACAAAAAGACAAGAAGAAAAGCATTCTTATTTACCACAGTGCAAAGATACCTGTACAAGTTTACAGCTGTTCTTCTGCAGCATGTGTGCTTCCGTCTGCTTCCTATAATTCACTCTTTGAGTCATAGAATTGTAGAATCATTGCATGGTAGGAGTTGGAAGGGACCTTAAAGATCATTGAGTTCCAGCCCCCCTGTCATGGGCAGGGACACCTCCCACTAGAGCAGCTTGCTCAAAGGCTTATCCAGCCTGGCCCTGAACGCTTTCAGGGTTGGGGCATCCACAGCTCTGGGCAACCTGTTCCAGTGCGTCACCACCCTCACAGGAAAGAATTTCTTTCTAGTATCTAATCTAAATCTCCCTTCTTTCAGTTTAAAACCATTACCTCTCATCCTATCACTACCATTCCTCATAAAAGAGTCCCTCCTCGGGGACTCAGCAGACTTTCTGTGGGTACTCTCTATCACCCTGTCCATGTCTCCAAGTCCATGAGTCTTTCTATGCCAAAGTAGAACAAGCAAGTCACCTCACCTCCACCCTTGCAATTGTGACAGCTAGGTTTCTCCCCTTCCATGTTTGGTAGAGATCATTGCACCTTGCAGGTCTGTATCAACAGAGATCCTGGGCAGCAGGCTTAGAAGGATCAGATTCCTTTCTGCCAACATTAGCAGCCAGGATGGGATTCACCTCCCCAGATCTCTGGTTTGCTGGTTGTAGAGGGATAGGCAAGTGATTTCAAAAATATAGTTCTACTGAATAATAAGGGGTTGGAAGATTTTCTTGACTTGAATTTGCGGTTGGGATTGCATTTTGGGCTTGAATACAAAGGTTCAGTTTTTCTGGGGACCTTGCAGGATCTGGCTTTCAAATAAATTTTTCTGTAAAACAGGCAGGTGTTCATAATTGCTTTCTTGAGAGTTTTTCTCCTTATTTACTTAGCCAGAGGTAAGCAGGTTGTCCTTATGCACTAGGAAGCAACCTCTGGGAAGGACATTATTAGTGAAGCCTAAAAATGCATACACTCTCCCAGTTCAGAAGGAGAAATATAATCCAGAACAAATGACTAAACCAACAGTCTCCTGAATCTGATTGCAACTTAAGATGTGAAGGAAGGTTTAAATTTGTTGGTTTTATTTACAAGGACCCACTAGAGTGGAAGTAGTGGGTATGTGATGGAACCAGGAACAGGAAACTGAAGGACCTGAAACTTTAATCAGCCCTAAATTGGCTGTTTCTTGTAGATCCCAATAGCAGGTACTTGCCAGTTCAGGTATTGAGTCAAGCAGCATTCAATGATTTCAAGTGGTAGAAGCTGCATGCTTTCTCCTAAATGGTGTTATTGTGGAGACATTCTTGCTGGTAAATTTCTAGCACTGAGTGTGATGCACATTGTGTGCTCTCTAGCTAGACACACATCTCCTGAGTTTGTAGAAACCACAACTGAAGTGGCTGCTCTTTGAAGTCTTCTTGAGCTGCAGCCTAGTACTGTGAGCCTTTCCCTGGCATGAGACCTGAAAGTAGGTGCCAGCTCATGGGAGAGCAGATAGTTAGACAGTAAATTCAGCCAACATTCCTTACAAAGTTGTAGAGTAGCATAATTATAACAAAGTTTTAAAATATTTCTGCATCACTTAGATGAATATTTTTTCATTTCGTACTTTGAGAATAACCTCTGATCTTCTGTGGAAAAGTGTCTGGCATTTAAATGGAGTCTGCACATCTCCCTTGGACATACAGTTTTGGATAGACCTTTCTAAAGAAAACCAAAAATCAGACAAAAGACCCTTATCCTGAGATAATTACTCTATTTCAGTGATGTCTTTTAATTATGCTAGCTGGCTGTGTAAACTTAATTGCATTAGAGGCTGCTAATTATCTGATTAGGAAATGTTCGGCTGTAATAGGTTATTTTAATGAATTGACTATGTATGCATGTGATTTTTAGCTGTTTGGCTATTACCTCAAATTTTTAAACACTCTCAGATGCATTCTGTATTCTTCTTTTTCTTAAAAAATCTAATATGTGCAACATGAACACATATCCCTCGGTCCTGAATGGATGCAGATATTTTGCTGCTTGTGCCTACCTGTAAGTGACCACATCTCTGGTTATTGTGGTGGTTTGTTGTTTTGGTTATTTTTTCTTTTTTGTCCCCTCCTTCCTCTCCAGCACATTCTTCTAGCCATAGTTCTACTATGTGTAACTGTTTCTACACATTTGCATCTACTAGGTGATCCGTTAGGACTTAAAAGCTTTTATTTAGAAGCTGAATTGTATTTCAATGATCCCAAGAAAGAGACATATATTCTGCTTCTCTGAACTATTTGAGGTAGCATAAAGGTTGTCAGAAACTGCATAAGAAAAGAAGATGGCATTGGAGTTCGCATCTTCTGGTGAATGAATCAGACGATGTGGTGCTTCAGATTATCTTGCAGGCCTGTATTGTTTGGCTGAATGAGGGCTGTCACCTCCAACCTAAGGGTAATGCCCAAGTGATACCATGAGAACTAGAAGCAGATATGTGAGGCTGACTAATCTCATTTCACCAGCTGCTTATGCTTATTCTTGGGAATGTATTGAATTGTAAATCTGTGGGTAAAGTTGTGGCTAGGAATGTTTTTGAAAAACTCTCCAAGCTAAAGCAAGGAATTTGGTCACTTGTTTTCAACTGATTTTCAAGGAGTGATGTCTTAAAACACTTCTTGCCCTTTTGAGCACTTTCTAAATGCCAGGGGGGTTTTGGAGTCATTGCAGAAATTATGACAAAGGAGTTGAGATTAAATGAAAGAAATACGAGGTTTTTCAAACTACCCTATTCATTTAACCTTTCTGAAGTGGCATATGAGCTACCTGTATGTTTTTGAAGTTATGGAAAACATAAAAATACTTCGGCATAGACTTAGAATTTTTCTCCTTCCTTTATTTTGGATAACTTTCAGTCTTGATTTTTCAATGCTGGTAGTGCTGAAGAAAATCTGTGCCGAGAAAGTGAAATATATTTCACTCTATTACCTTATGCAGCAGATTTTTTGCCACTGATTAGGAGCCAGAGTTGGTTTAAAGCCTGGCTGTACTGCTCAGAAGTAGCAGCAAAGTAATGATAGCAACTGGAAATCCATCTTAATGCTGAGAAAACTGTCTCCAGAGACATGATGTTATACATGTACTTGAAACTACCCTTTGTCTTTTTGGTACCTGAGGAAGGCTGACTTCTTGTCCTGTTGGTGCAGGAAAATTTCGATTGGAGGTTCCCAGTTGTGGTTTAGTCTTGTTCTTGCCAGTCCAGCTCTTGCTTTGAGTTCTGTCTTCCTTTACTATACACTTCTTGGAGGCATCTAAAGTGGGTTTCTGACTATGCCTGAAGCAAGGCAGTCCTGCTTACTAAACTGGTGAATAAGACAACACGTGGTGTTGAATGAGACGTGTCATCCTCCCACCCTCCTCCAAGACAAGCAGTGACCAGCACATATAGTCTTGCTTCATCATTTTGGGTTTGTTTACTTCAAAATAAACCATACCATTTGCTTGTCCGCTGCAGTATCTAACTCTCAGGGTTTTGCTGATTACTAAATCACTGATTTACTCAGACCCCTTTCATCTGCTTCAGGAATGAAGTGGGAACCTCTCCCTTCTCAGCTGACCAGTGTGGCAGGGCATTTAGCCCGTGTGGTCTTAGAACAGCAGCCTGTAAGAAGAGTTTACTGTGCCCAGTAGTGCTGGGGGCCTTGTGGTGTTGGGAGAGGTGTTGTCATGCTAGGACCGAGTGAAATGCTGTGGCATCAATCAGTTCACAGGATTTCTGGTTGAACCTTGCCTGGCTCCCTTTGGTTCTGACTTTATGGCTGTCCAGTTCTGGTCCCCTCAGTTCAGGAAGGAAAGGGAACTACTTGGGAGAGTCCAGGGCAGGGCTACCAAGATGATTAAGGGAATGGAGCATCTCCCATACGAGGAAAGGCTGAGGGAGTTGGTTCTCTTTAGCTTGGAGAAGAGGAGACTGAGGAGTGACCTTATTAATGTTTATAAATATGAAAAGGGTGAGTGTTAGGAGGATGGAGCCAGGCTCTTCTCAGTGACATCCAATGATAGGACAAGGGGTAATGGATGCAAGTTGGAACATAGGAGATTCCAGTTAAATATGAGGAAAAACTTCTTCACAGTGAGGGTGACTGGAAGGGGCTGCCGAGGGAGGTTGTGGAGTTTCCTTCTCTGGAGACATTCAAAACTCGCCTGGACACATTCCTCTGTGATGTGATCTAGATGTTCCTGCTCCAGCAGGGGGATTGGACTAGATGATCTTTCAAGGTCCCTTCCAATCCCTGATATTTAGTGAATCTGTGATTCTGTGATTTTTCTTAGACTTTTTTTGCTCTTGAAGGCAAACACTCACATATACTCCTGTCCGGTTTATTTGGTATTTGCTTGGAAGCAATTGAATTAACAATAAATGCTTAGCACATTTCCCTCTTTCACCAGGTTCATAGTTGGCTTTCAGTGACCTCAAACCTGGCTTGCCACGGGTTCCTGGGACAGTAGAAAGGCAGAAACTGGCAGAGGGCTGCCAGAAGCACATGTGGGCAGCATTAGAGATCCAGGCCTCTCCAAAGCGTGCTTCAGATCTTTGGTCTCATGGGACAATCTAGGGCTTGAAAAAGTGATGGCATCTCTAGGGGTAAATTTAGAGCGTTCTGTACATGTAATTGACTTGGATCAGCAGTCATCATTCAGTAGGAAAATTGGATTTAGAAAATCTGGAAACGGAGGAGGAGCATGTGGGGACAGGGAATCAGGGGTGGCTATGTGTCTACCCTTGTTTTAGTGGCAAGTAATGGTGACCAGGTATTTAGTGGTTTTGCGCAGGGGAAATGGTAGAAGACAATGTGCTTATTTGGTAGCCACTTTGATGAGATATGAAACCCTGAGATAAGAGGAACAAAGAGGATACAGACAGACAACAGACTCTGCAGCCTAAACAAAAGATAAGGGAAGTATGCCTGTTAAGGAGAATCTGACTGAAGCTGCCATTGTGGCTGGGAGAGAGATCAGCTGAGAACTGAGTCTGCACTGAAACAAGAGGTGAAAAGTGCATTGCGAGGAAGACATTCGGCCTTCATCCTAACGACCCTCCCCCCAGGAGGCACTGTGCAAGCACAGTTGGGAGGAGTCTAATTTTAATACGAAGTGGGGACAGGTCATGCGTATGTATAGGCATATTGAGAAATATGATAAATATTTAACATTCTGCTGTATAAATCCAAGGCAAGTTGCCATGCCGGGTGCGCACATCTGTGGTGGGGTGACACCCGTGCTGCCCAGTGCTGAATAAACATTCCTACTTTACAACTTTCCAAGTTGTGGAGTCTATTTCCGCATGTCAGTTTCTATGCAATTTTTACTGTGTCAGAGCTGCATAACCTGATGCTTTGGGGAACAGAAGGTGTGTAAGATGAATCTCATCTTCTCTCCCCTGCCTGGCCTGGCCTAGGACAACAACTATAGGCCTACAGACAGGCTGTAATGGCAAAGGATTAGGGCAGCTATGAAAAGCAGCTAGGCTAATGTGTTAAATGCAGGGGCTTTATATCACTCCTTGCAGCAGAGGTCAGGGTGGTTTTGTCTTCAGTGCTGAAGGGGTGAGCTGCACAAGCAGGGAAAGCTGGGGACAGAAGCTACCAGAGAAGTGGAAAAAAAGAGAAAGTGAAGAGGCAGAGAAATACAGTTAGAAACAGGGGGTTAAGGTACAAGTTACTTCTCAGTCTTCTGTTGCTGTCTGATGGGCTTGCAAAGAGCAATTAGGAACTGGAAAGCAAACCTCTGTCCTGCTGTAGACTCAGCTTTTGCTGCTGGATGCTGCAAGTAAAGGCAGGCACTGCCACATCATATTTAATTGCTGTTTGGTAAATAAGGCTTTAGTTTTTTTCCTTTTATCTTGTTGTGACCTTCAGTGCCTGCAGGTGGAAGAGCCAGAATAAATAGCATCAGAAGCCCCTAACATGACAGCCCTGCAGGGTTGGTGATAAGAATTAATCTCAGGCATATTTCTTTTTCTTCTACTGCCTTTAGAGGGATGGGGGAAATAAGGGGAAAGGTGTGTGAAGATTTTCTGAGACAGACTCTTATGCTTTTTTTTCTTTTTTTCTAAAGGATTAGTGAGTATATTAGCTGTTTGATGAAAGAAAAAATATAAATGGAGGGAGAATTACTGTGAAGTTACTTCTTTTAGGGGAAAAAGAAAAAAAAAAAACATTTTGATGGTTCTTTTTGGTTTGTTCTGGGATGTTTTCCAAGGGAGTGCTGCAATCTATATTGACAGATTATTCAAGCTCTTTAAAGAGTGTTTTTCTAATCAAAACAAAGCTTTCTTCAGCGCTTTACCAAGATTGCACAACATAAGCACACACAATGACAACTAAGTGTATACACTCACTGTGCTGGAGGTAACCAGCAAACTTGAGTTTGCTGTATGGATTTGCATGGCTCTGTTGAATATTATTTCTGTCTTCAGAGACGCTGTTATCAAGGTTGTTCCCCTCGCCAGTGTCTAATAGCATTAATGCCAAGATGAACTTTCTCTTTTCTTGCCTAACAAAAAGAGATTGATGTTAATAAAAACCAAATTTATGTAGGCTGCTAAATGGCAATAGCCAGCTATAAATATCTAAAGCATTTTCTATTAATTACAGTTTTGAGGCTAGAATTGAAATTCTATTCTGTGGTTCTATGAAATTTTCTGGTTTTCCTTCTAAAATATTAAAAGACTGACAGCGATGGGCTGGAACCTCAGGAGAACTGCTGCTACTTTTCATTACTTTAAGACATGTTTTTTTCAGTGCAAGGTTTTCAGAGTTTAAAGATTCAGGAACTTTGATTCCATGGAGCCTATGTTATCTGGCCTCCCTCATTGGTGTGGTGTAGATGAAAAACCTTCCCAAAATGCACTTGTAAAAGGATAGTTATTGCCATTGCAAATATAGTAGTTTTGGAAGAAACAAATTATCTGCAGATGTTGAAAATATGATTAATCCTGTAGAAATAGATTGGAAATCTACTTGCTATGAAAATTGCAGATCTAATTTGTTCCCAGAGGATATATTTAAGTATAGCTTCATTGACTTTAATAGTTACATGACACTTCAGAGTGGTGTCAGTAAGAGGACAATTGAACCCAATTTCCTTAGAGTAAGCAAGTGCAGGAGAATTTACGAATCAGCATTTTTGTTCAGATTTTGGTTATGAAATTGCACGTATCCATCTAAGACATAACTTTTTAAACTTATTTGTATTTTTGACTTAATGGTGAAAGACAATGAAAAGGCAAGATGTTTTGTGTTGCAATGGGTAAAATACAAGCCTTGTGCACTTCTCTGCTGGCTGAAAATTGATATTCAAAATGATGCCTTTGAGGCCTTCAAAATGGGCCATGTTTGGCACAACCAGAAATGCAGTGTATCAATGCGGACTCCAAAATTATAATCTTATGTTCGTAGCTGGCATGGACCTCAGGACAGAAGTTAGGGAATTTGTGATCTTGTTCGTGAATGCAGGTCAGTTCCTGGCATCCACCATCCATAAAATCGCCCTGATCAACATTCTCCATCTTCCCTCTTGGCGTAATGTAATTGCAGACTGCAACAGCACAACAGCACTGTGCTGGGCTGCTCTTACTGTCACCCAAGACAGTGATTATCCCTGTTGTAATTACAGCCATCCACCCTTCTGGTGCTGCTTAAAGGATGGAGACTGTTCAGGAGTAGGGTTTGCTTCTTGTTTGGTATGAAAGGACTAGCTGTTATCATTTAAGTACTATCGTTGCTGAAGCACCTGTAGTTTGAGATGGCTCCAGATACACGGGAAAGGAGGGGGGAAGTCAGCTTTCTCTCTCTGTTTAATTTGGCTTCATGTAGAGATGAATGTTGTCATGTGGGCACAGAAAATAATGTGCTTTGTAGGTGGACTAAGCACAACTATTAGGCAGCAGGAGGAGGTCAAGCATCATGACTCTAAATCCTGTATTGTGAGAAAAATCTCCATAACCCTGTATATTTAACACAGCTGGAGCTCTTATAGCACTCTAGTTCTGTTGTCATCACTCCTGATGTGGGGAAGCTGGAGGGTCAGACTCATTATTGGTCTTTTGTGTCTTGGTCATTGTCCATTTCTGCCTCACTTTATAATAAATGGGAATCATTCTTTAACTGCCCTAGAGATAAATGCTTATATTTAGACTGGGTTTTGTTTTATTACACAATACCCAGTTTTATTACACAATACACTTTGAAATATTGTGAAGCACAGAGCAGTAAGCAAGGAACAGTTTTGTGCATATGAGACAAAAGACAGGTCTTTGATGAAGTTGCAAACAGTCTCGGCCTTCTTTTCTTTCATTTTATTCTAAGAAGTTATATGTGTGCACTAAGCTGTCAGTGTCAAATTCACTATGTGAATTTGCTTTATTTTTAAAAAACTTCTTGCAGAGGTTTAAGTGAAGAAAACTTTCTATTTGATGAAGTAGAACATATTTTCGTAAGTCAAATTGATTTGTTTTGGAAAGTAGCCTAAAAAAAATCCCAAACCAGTTGCACAACTAAAGTAAAATTCATAGTTTCTTGTGCACTTACTGGTTGGAAACTTGTCTTTCCATTTCTAGAAGTTTCATGAGAAACTTTTAGGCCAGGAGAAATTAGATTTGTAGACCTTTCAGCAAGATCTGAAAGCTGTTAGGAAACAGGGTAGTTATGGCATGTGAGGCTTGCATACATGACCATTAATTTAGCAACACAAACAGAAATTTTAAAAGGTATAAAAGAGGGAGAGGGATAGGACTCTGTGATCTGCTTTCACAGTAGTAAAAGACTGCCAGTGGAGTTCCAAAGCGTTTGTGCTGGGATCAGTGCTGATACTCATTCATATTAATTTATTCATTCTCAATATATTCATAAATGAGCTGGAAAAGGGGTGAATTGCTATTAAGGGCATGAAATGGTGCTATCAGCAAGCGTTATTCACAACAATAAAGATGAAGGCTGACTGAAAAATTATGGGAGGACCTTATGAGACTCAACGGGCTGGGCAATAGACGAACAGATCAAATTACACATAGATAAATGTTAAGTGATGCATAGAGGGGAAACAATCCTAGCTTCCCATATTATATGATGGATTCTGGGCTGGCCATTAGTCCCTAGGACATAGATCTGCATTTATGACAGTTTCCTGAATACATCAGCTTAGAGGTCAAAAAGCAGTACTGGGAATATTAGAAGTACAACAGAAAGGAATACAAAATCATAGTGCTGTATGCAGCTGTGGCCTGCTTGCCATTCAGTGGATAATGAGTTGGCTTGAATGGTCATGTCCAGAGGGTAGTGGTCAAATCTGGACAAAGGGCTCAATGTCCAGATGGAGATCAGTGACAAGTGACATCCCTTGGGAGTCTGTACTGGGACTGGTATGTTTAATATCTTCATCAATGGCACGATGAGATTGAGGGCACCCTCAGCAAGTTTGCAGATGACGTGTAGCTGAGTGGTGCATTTGACATGCAGGGATGACATGAGGGACAGGATGCCATCCACAGGGCCCTGGATGGGCTCGAGAAGTGGACCCAAGCGAACCTCATGAGGTTCAAACAGGCCAAGTGCCAAGTCTTGCACCTGGCTCAGGGCACTCCCTAGTATCATTGCAGGCTGGGGGTGAAGGGGTAGGAAGCATGCCAGTGGAGAAGGACTTAGGGGTACCAGCAAATGAAAAGGTAGATATGAGCCAGACAATGTGTGTTCACAGCCCAGAAAGCCAACTGTACTCTAGGCTGTATAAAAAGAAACATGGCCAGCTCTCGAGGGAGGTGATTCTGCCCCTCTCTTCCACTGCAGTGGAATCCCACCTGGAGTAATATTGTACAGCTCTGGAGCCCTCAGTACAAGAACGACAGAACTGTTGGAGTAGATCCAGAGGAGGGCCACAAAGATGATGAGAGGGATGCAACACCTTTGACCTTTTGCTTTGAAAACAATCAGTAAATAACCATGGTGTTTTAGCCTCTCTTAGAAGGTCATGTAGTGTTTGGTTGTATGTATCATTTGCATGTGGCTGTGATCTTGCTAGTCCTAGGCCTGCAGAAGTCCTGGGAAAGAGCTGAATAGGTATTTTACACCTTGATGTAGAGAATAAAAATGTGGAGGGATACTTCTTACCTCTTCTGGCAGTGACTCTGAAGGAAGCCAGGAAGTAGTGGGGACAAAGGGTAGACATTAATGAGATTTACCACAAGTGCTAGTGAATTGTTACTTTTTAATTTGTACTCCTTTAATTAAAATCTTTAACCTCAAAATCCTGATCTTCATTCTGAGAACCTCATGGGAAAACACTAAAGTGAAATTCTGTCTTTGATTTTTTTTTTGTTTATGACAAAGCATCTAAAACACAGGGGTCTGGGTAGAATTCTCCTCCTGCTGTCAAGGTTGGCTTTATCTGACGAATAGGACAAAGCAGAGGCCTTCAGGGATAACTTGAAATATATTTTAGATCAAAGATCCTCCTTTAGCTGTGTTGTCTCTGCATACTTTGATGCCATTATGACAACCTTCCTATCTGATTTTGTCTATGATTACATCGAAACTGCTCTACTGGTAAAGTGCACTATAAACTTTAGTTGAATTCTGCTAAGCTTACCACACTGTCAAAAGTAGGAGGAGACTGTAATGACTTTTTGTGTGCAATGCAGTGATTTCTATTTTCTGAATGTATTTGAAAAGTTTGCAGGAAAGTTAAGGAAAAGGACAGAATAACAGAACCTGCTCACAATATGGAGTCCTCTTAAGCCACTTGCATATAAATTGTATCTTCAAACATGGTGTCTTTAAATGATAAATTTGAGAAAGTTCATGTATCTTCTGGCCATGCCAAAAGACATATACCACTATAAAAGAATAAAAAAATGTGTGAAGACTTCCAGAAATGCATAGAAGCCTAGGAGGCTTCTGTGAAACTGAGAAAAGGGCATGTATCTGTCTGGCAGTAAAGCTAACCCTTTGGACTTGATACTAGGTACCCCAGATCTCACCAGGAGGTTGGAATGTCTTCAGTGTCTTCCAGGCAAAGCTGAGCTAGTAAGCTACTATGAAGGAAAGAATGGACAACACCCCAAAATGCTGTTGCCAAATGAACCAAAGGCCAGTTTTCTGGTCACTTGCTCAGGGTAATTTGTTGGGTCCTTTTGTTGGATTGCTGGGAACTGAAATCTCTGGGTACTGATGAATGCCTTTTGAGGAGTCATGAATGTCAAAAGGTCAGACAAGAAAGCAGAGAAGAGAGATTCATCTGAGGAAACAGGTCTCCACAAAGGCAACCACAGTACTGCATCACAGAAAGGTCTGCTGAACTTCCTCTGGCTTTCTGAGAAACTGAGGTCCAATCCAGCTGCTACATTAACCTCTGTTGGAGAAGTGCAATTATTGATGTTTAAGTGCTTAACAAAAATTAGGCAAATGTTGATTTCTTGCTTAAATTGGCAATCTGAAATGAGTACCTGGCTATTGCAAATAGAATTTTAACTCCTGAGAACAGAACAAGATTTTCTTTCATATAAATCAGCAATTCTTCACAGTAAATTTCTTTGCAGGAAATAGTCTCATTTTAATTTATGGTGTAGAATAGGAATAGGGTATTTCAGGTAATGCTGAAATGCAGAAATCCTCTGTTCTGGTCAGGGATCTCATCTGTTGATATGTCTCTATTCAACTCATCGACAGCATGCAGGCAGTTCAGAGTGTTCTTGTTTTTTTTCTAAATTTCATGTGTCAATCATCATGAATTTGTGCTATTTGGTGGGGTTTTTTTGTTTGTTTTTGTTTTTTTAAGCAGAAGAAGGAGAAAGAAGATAAACTAACCCCAGGAATTACTTTCCTCTCCTTTAATCCAGAAATGTTCTTTTGGTTTCTAAAGCACTGTTGCTGTCTGCATAAACTGCTGGGAATTTGCTCTGCTTGTATTTAGTTGTGGAACAGTTCACTGAATTCCAGAAACCTCTGCAATCTGCAGCGTCTCTGTTAATAATGCAGCATAAATAGTTACTGATTTGCATAATTTCTTCCCTTTGTTTCCAGTGCAGCTTCCTGATTACATTAACAAAATCATACTTTTACTTCCTCACTTTTGAAGTTCTTATCTTGGAATTTGAGTGTATCTGCTTTGTTAATTCAGTGTAGGTGACAGCAGGAATGGGCCATGGCCCATAGTACACCAATTATAGGCAGAAAAAAGACAGTTTTTCATTAATATGAATCTAATCAGTTTATTGTGGTAGTGTCTGCAGACGGAAATGAAACAGGGCTCCATAGTGCCAATTGCCATGTTGATTTAGGAAAAAAAAAAAAGCAGCCTCAGAGATCAAATAAACTGAAGACAAAAAACAGGCAGAGAATTAGATGGGAGAGAGGTCACACGTCTGCCATTACTGAAGTTCTGATAATAGCTGAGGTCTCCTTGATGCAATTTTCCTTTCAAGGCTGGTCTCTTGCTTTGTTTGTTTGTTTAGGAAATCAAAGATCTAACCAATACTTCTATGTAATCTCCATTGTGTTAAGCTGGCTTTAAATTGGAACGAGTAAACTCCTACATTGGCATCTTTTATTTTTGCCTCCAAAGTTTTATTTCCCCTCAATTTGTTTGCTGACTTGGAGAATTTTGTTGGATGCTCTGCTTGGGTCCTAAGATAACGGATTGATGTGGTCAAGCATTTGATCTTCTGATCTGCTTTGCATCTTACATAGTGCTCATTGGAGTGACTACACTCTGTGACAATGTTGTTGCCTGTCTCTGTGGAGTCCTGTGGGGAATATAGTTTCAAATTTAACCTGTATCCTTCAAAACTGACTCATTTTTAATTAATTTATAAGCCTGTCCAAGCAATGTCCCAACAAATTATGGGCTGCCTTTTGGGTTTGGAAACCATTCCCTTTCTCATTTAGTCCACTAATTCCCGTTAAAATGAGGAGCTGACTGTACCATTTGGGTACCTCTGTGCCCATGTCTTGGAATCAAAGTCTCTGCCTAAAGATAATTGCAAGCGTGAGTTGATGAAATGTGATTGATATAGCCAAGTGGAGCAACTGAGTATGTGTTGAAGGTGATTGAATCTTGATTCTGATGGGACATGAATGTAGTTGAGCACAGTGATAACATGCTTTGCATTTCCAAATCTGCAGTATTAAGGAAGACTCAATGTTAAAGAAGGCTAAAAAGAATTTGGCAGTTGTCTTACCAGTTGTTCATTGAAAGTGGGACTCAACTATCCGAGATTGAATGATTCCGCATTCTGAATGAACAAGCTTGGAATAGAAAAGACAAACATTTTCTCTGAGGTCATCACTACATTTGTCTTAGTACCATGCATTATAGGTAATCCTTAAACATCTTCTAGAACATGCAGATAATTGTGCCCTGTTTAGCTTTCTTGGATGTACTATGGACTTACTCCTGGAAGTACAACCCTGGATAGGTCTTAAAAACCTCTTGGGCATGTATGGTCCCAGCTCCCCAACAAGGTGGCTGCTTACTTAGAGTTAAGCCCACATAGTACTCAGTAGGACCTGGATTGGTTTGTATCTTACAGTTAAATACTGTGCTGTTGCTGACTATGGCATTGTTGTGCAACTTATCAAACATGGTTGGATTTTATCCTTGAGAGATACCTCTGAGGGTATAAAAGTACATCTGAAAAAAAATGCTTGAATTCCATGTTTTGTTCCCACTCAAGGGAGGAAGGCTGGTGCAAGGAAGCCTGCAGAGCTTTGTGTAAGACAAATAGATCTGGTCATCTGTGGCAGATGCAAACAGAGCAAATGGGGAAATGGGGATAGAGAGGGGACAGAAAATACGGGACAATAAATGGCGCATGTTTGGGAAATACAATT
>VZTM01029315.1:14669-31695 GCA_013400555.1 Jacana jacana | reverse complement strand
TGGTCATTTGAACTCCTTTAAGCCACTGGGTGCTAAAATTACTTGTCAGCTTGCTTCACCTGCAAACTGAATATAACTGGTCTGTGAGAAAAGGAGGAGCAAACTCCTTTCCACCAAAAACATTTACCGAAAGAGAAAATTGCAAGTTTTACTAATTGATAGGGCAATGACTCTACAACAGCTCTGAACCACTTGTGAGCAGTACTTGGTGTTCTCACCTGGAGCTCCACTGATGCCTTCAAACTTTACCTTTTCTTCTTCCCACTGGGCTGGATCATTAAAGACAGAATAGGTTACACAGCCATTTCAACTCTTTCTTTTGTACAGATCATGTTTTGTAATCTAATCTATCTATTAATTGGATGCCTAGTGTTCAACAAATCCAGCTCACGCTTACCCATGAGCTTGGTGCTCTATCTGTATAACTGCTAAGTAGATTTGCACAGTTAATGTCGGAGCAACTGCCAAAAGAAAGAAAACATTTCTTTCTCCCACCTCCCTTCTTTAAGCATACCTAATTTGCCTTAATATCAGTAGATACAATTAAGCCAAAAACTTACGTGTTTTTTTTTAACAAGTTCTGGTTTTGTGTATATCAACAACATACCAGAAACACAAGTGATAATTTTTCAGGATCTTTCAAGCCTCCTTCTCAAACTGCCATTCAAAGAAAATATCACATAAAAACTGTAAGAAGAACTTGATCCCGTTCTCCTTGATTTCAATTAAGTTGGCTAGACCCCACCATATTTTTACTTTAGATCTATTTTTTTAGGTTGTATGTTACCCTATATAGATTATACCATACGCTCTCGTAACATCAATAACAGTTGCCATTGACTTGTAGCCACAACTACCAGAGAGGCATTGCGGTTAGCTCCTGCCAAGAGGTCACCCTGAGAAGTTTCTGATAAATTAATGGGAGCTTTATGGATTATTTTCTTCTCCTTTCCAGGAATAAACTCAAATAGTGTCACTGTCTGGACACTTGTCTTCTGCACCAAGACTAATCCAGGAGTGTGCTGAGAAACACCATTCTGATCTGTCTCCCTACACACTGTCCCTTCAATACATTGCATTTCAGTTCCTATTCTTTAAAAACTTTTAAAGGGAGAACACGGGTAGTGTTAAACTAACACAGGCTTCTTTGTGTCATTCACACTACAATGAAGTCACTTTTCAAATCACGTGAACTTGCTAATTTTGATGGGGTCCAAATAATTAAATGCCTCACTTTGGAAACTTACCACTGTTGTGTCTTTACATATAAACTTTGAGGACACATTTACTAACACTATAATCTTGTTACAGGGATAACACTCTGTTTTTAATGGTGATTAGAAGACTCTCTTAATAACAGCATCAATTTTTCCTTTCAAAGCCAACACAAATTACTGCTCTGAAAAAAGGCTAGATGTCAGAAAACGTAAGCTAGCTGCTCTCCCTAAAAAACACACATCTAAATTCTTCTGCTAGCCCGGTTTCCCACAGATTTCTGTCCTTTAGCCCTTGCTCCTCATCTATATCCTCACCATACGTTCCGTTCAGGAAGTCCGAGGAGATGCTGCAGCCCGCCAGCTGTTCCAAATGTGAGCGCAGAAGGGTTGAGTCCTGCCCACCTTCCCCTCGGTGGGGGCACTCATTTGGGTTTCTCTCCTCTACTGATTTGCACCAAACTTCCAAGAACTTAATCATCACTGACATTTCTGCCCTTCTATCAAATACAGCTGAAAAAAGAAAAAGCAACAATAGTAGGAGAGGACTGCCAGGTAAAGCAAGTAAGGTAAAGATCACCTAAGCCTCGTTTTTTATAGGTACAAAACCTAAAGGATGCCATAAAACTGTACAGAAGCGTTAGAAATACTGCTCCCTGCATGATCTGAGTCAATGCTTCGTTTGTATCCAGGTGTATATTTAAAGATAATTAATATTAGCTGTGGCTTTTGAGACTGGTACCAACACAGTCTCCCTTTGTAGTGCCTACGGTTTTGTAAATGCAAATAATTTTGAGGTTAGTTTTGCATTTTTAATTATTAGCAGGCAGAGTTCCTTTGGTATTTAACTGCCTAACCATGACTCAGGGTAGACGCACACATTCATGGCACTAATTGTGATGAGGATTTTCAGGTGTAAAGAAATCAAAGGGGATTTAAGAAAAAATACAAAATTAACCCCCAAGTGACTCTTGAACAGAAGTACTTGAGAAGCATGGGCTCAGATATTTTTTTTTAAAGCTTTGGTCAAAGAGCTTTCCATTAGTGGAACTAAGGTAGTGTATGTAATATTAATTCAACTCAGACTGTTGTAAACACTTACTGCATAGTATTGGGGGGGAGGAGATATACTGTGATATTAAAAAAAAAACCCACATTATTTCGAGGTAGGCATGCCAAAAGCAGTTCTCTGGAACAGAAGGTGGCCTAATTATTAAAAGAAATGGCTTCCATCTCTGTGATGGTCTGACTGTTTGTGGATAAAATCCTACAACTGTGAAGGGCCTCATGCACTGCAAAAAAAAAAAAAAAAAAAAAAAAAAAAAAGGAAAAAAAAAACAAGGAAAAAAAAATCAAAGTGTTCAGCAGCCATACATCAGAGAGACTATACAAGAAGGGTATCGTATTTTTAGAGACCCCAGAATTCCTGAGCAAAGTAGTAGTTAGTACCAGGTCTACATCAAAAGAAAACAACATTCTGTGTCATCGCTGGCCTCCTCTGTGATGTTTTGCCCTCAGCTTCATAATACTCAAAAAGTCATGGTTAAAAAAGACAGACTGTCCCTTTAAAATTAGATCATCCCTTTTATTAATATGCAGAATGAGTTGTCAATTGACCAAGCAACAAATGTACATCCTCATATCCTCATTTTCACTTCTATCTATGAATATTTTAAAACCCTAATGTGTGCTTGGCCATTTGGGTTTTAAGCAAAGACTTATCACAGTGTAAAACCCCTCATTTTTATCCCTTAGCTGAGGGCTTCTTTTTCCCTTTTCCAGGGTGTCATTAAAAATCTGATGCCAAGAGCTGGGACTTGGCAGGGTTCGCGATATAATTTGCAATCTGCAGTGTTTGCTGGCTAGCCCCCACCTGCCCCCCTCTTTTTTTTTTTTTCCCTTCTTTTTTTTTTTCCCTTTTTTTTTTTTTAAACCAGCCTGCCTGCTAGAGTCAATAGGGGGCATCCCTCATCTGTCTAAAAGAAAAATAGCAGCATACTAATTAGAATTCTATTTGCCAGAAGCCTCGGAGTTGCTGTGCTTATAGATTTCAAGCTTCTTTTGTTTGAATTAAATTGCCAACTTTTCCCCCCCCTCCCTCCCTCTCCTCCCTCCTCCCTCTCCTTCCCTGCACTAGGCATGAGAGAGCGGGTGCCTTATTTGATTGAAAGAGGGGGTAGGGGGATGGGGAGGAGGAAAGCCTTAGCTATGGAAATGCTGAGGAAATGTCAGGGTTGTGTTTAAAAATGCCTGGTATGCTTTTCAGTGCCTGACTCCTGTCTTTCTCGCAGGGTTGTGGAGGGGAGGAAAGGGGGCCTGGCATTAAACGCAGGCAACCCTGCCCCTTCCCCCTGACACCGAAATTCTGGGGGAGAGCCGACATGCTTTTCCCCAGCTCAAAGCCAGATGGTTCAAGCTTGGATAAAACCTTGGGATGAGATCACAAAGCTTGTTCATAACAGAACACACAACATCTCTGTTTTTCTGTTAATACCTCCTTTTGTACGCGTTGTGTAGGGTGAGGGAGGGGCCAGGGGATATGTCATAAATCCAAAGGAAAATGTCATATTTAACGTTAATTTGTTTTTGTAACCCCGCGAAAGAATTCAAGCTTTCTCCATTAAAATGTCATAATTAACCATCGAGAAGTTTTATTACAAATAATTTTTAAGCTCACGAATAACTGAGCGAAATTCGCAGCCGAAAGTTTTTCACTGCCCTTAAGCCTCTGAAACCGTACACCATTTTTTCAGACCCAAGGAAGAGTTTCTGAGCAAGCGTCAAACGCAGTGACATTTATGCAACTTCCCAAGTTTAGGTGACTAAATATTAAGACTAAGCTCACTTTCCATCACCACAAATTATGCCCATGCACAATACGGCCATTGACTCCGGCCAGTCACAGTCCAGTCTGATGCACCGACTCGCAACCGGGGACAAGCAAATCATGGGGACAGAATAATGCAGTCGATGATCTTCATCTTCCTCATAATGATGGAATGCTTGCAAAGGAGTAAGAATTCTTTTCCAATGCATCACTCTGACAAATTTACTTCTTGTTTTCATGGATTTGCTTTCTCCTTACAAATTCTTAACAGAGCTCACCTATAGCTGTGATGGGCGCTCTCGGAGGGCTCTGCTGCTGTTTTCTACCCAGATAAGATTATATTCCTTGTTTGACTCTTGGCATAAATACTACATAAATACTTACTCTACAGCATGCTTAGAATTTTTGTAAGCATCAGCTAAAAGCTTGATTCCCTTACTGTTCATTCATCACAGTGCAGCTCTGTTTCATAAATGTCCACGAAAGGGCAACATATTTTGGAGAGGGCTACGAAACATAGGAAAAAGAAATTAAGGCTAATTCCAAGTTTGCCTCATCTGTCTGACAGTACTTAAAATTAGTAATTTGTAAAGCCAAATTCTGTTCCTGTAAAATTTGACCCTCTAATTTGGTGTAAAAATAATACTGAAATTTCCCATCATGTTTGACATAAACAGCATTTTAATTTTTTTTTTCTTTTAAACTGTGAAACCGTTAAGAATTAACTATGTTCTAATTCTTTTTTTATGGCATTCAGGCTCGTGCCTGAAATATTATCTCTTCCTTTAAAAAAAAAGAATCATATTTACTTTATTGTAGTATATTTGATTTTGGCTTAGTAGATGCTGTGATTATTTTTGCACAGTCCTTCAAAATAAGTTTCCTGAAAAAACACAGAGCTAAAGTACCAGATAACCGTTGCATTTTTATGTATTCATTAAAGATAAGATCTTAAAGGAAAGAGGGAAAATACGGACATTAGTAACTCTTACATATACTACTTGGTGCTATTATATTTTAATTAGCACAGTTTGCAGGCTGTAACCTTTCCTAGGCCTACATGATGCATGAATATTTTATTTGCGTTACTATAAAGTAAAAATAATTTGATTATCATTCATACTATTTACGATTACATGTTTCTAGACACGCGCATAGTCTCTATTTATAGCAGACTAACATTTTTAAATAGCATAGAGTGCTGACAAGCAAAGTATTGATGTTTACAGTATCATGCAAACCCCGAAGCCAGCCATGTTCACATCCCTTTGAATTACTTTTCCAATTCGAAGCCTCTAAGAACCCAGTCCTCCTTTATCTCTTCTCGTTATAAAAAGTGGCAGGAGGCAGAGTGGCAGAATGACCCACAAGATGGCACCTGTCACCAGTGGGATTTCTTCTGCCTTCTGCAGGCCAAATTTTGTTTGAACTCACTATGGCCTCTGTCATATCCTCATTTTCCCTTCCACTCTTGCCTCTTCTTCTTAATCCCCTTCATGCAGGCTCAGGCTCTGTTTACCCAGCTTCCGAAACCTTTTTTCTGCAAGAAGCCAGAGTAAAACTTTATTGAAAGAGGGGCTGAGGATTAAAAGGCAAACCCCGTACAGGAGGAAGCTGGCTACACCACCTGCCGCCTTTCCTTGCCTTCACTTAAAGCCATTTTCTCCTATACATGATTACCAGGCTCATTCTTATAGATGTGCATCTGAAATACGTGATTACTTTAGGTCTCAAAGGTGAGGGAGTTGATTAGCTCTCTAATGAAGCCTTTTGTTATTACTTACAGACAAAGTACATCACACAGATGGAACGTACTGTAAGGCCACTTCCTTATGCTGGGCCAGACATATTTTAACTGGTAAGATCATCTGAAGCAATGAGGTAAAGCAGTTTCTATAAATGTAGAATCAGTGGAATTTAAAAAAAAAAAAAAAAAAAAGAGAGAGAGAGAAAAAAGAACAGATTAAAGGCAAGGACAGAAAACAACAAACAAGCACGGTAAGACCATTAGCCTAATGCCCCAAAGATGAAACCGATAATTCATCTGCTACACAAGTAATTTCGTACTTTGTTCCCCTACATTGCTTTGGACATTCACTAGCTGCCTAATGCAGAGTTATAGTAAATCCATAAAGATGATGCTGATGAGCATCTCGTCTCTGACTACACAAAGGGCCAAATCCAAATGCTCTTGCGAAGACACAGCATCCACAGAAAAACCTTCAGTCTGCAGGTCACTCCGTTTGATTTCACCAACTGCAAAGGAGAACTCTGCTTCCACACAAAAGGATACAGCGGATCAGTGGGAACTACACAGAGCCTGGAGAACCTAGTAGATCTTCTCCTTGGGGCACACACCCATTCTGGCCCTTGCTGCTACTCTGCCTCCCAGCTTTGAAGCCTTCCAAACCCTGGGGTTCTCCTACACCTCGCTGTTTATTTCTTCTTTTACTATCTTTATGGCTTGAAAAGGGAAAATGTCTTACACACCGTTCCTAATTGTTCTCTCTTCCTTCTATCAACTTCAAAAAAATGCACCTAATTACCCAAAAGCATCAATGGTCTTTCAGTAGCCATCAGTAAGAGCAGGAGGGAAGAACAGCTCAAAGTTTTCCTATTTCCTAAAGAAAGAGGGCACAAGCCTTCGGCATTACCAAGGGAAACATCTTGAATCATTAAGAATCTCATAGTTTCACCAAACCTAGTTCAGAAACCTGTTTACATATGATTTTATTAGCATATTATTAGAAACAATGTAATTATGTTTAGATAGAAGTTAGTCATAATGCTAAAAATAGCTATTACTCTTGTGAAACCTTTACAATGTAAGTACCACCCCAATGATTAAGGATATCCTTTCAATAACCATCTATGATTAACACAAACAGCAGACTGCATTCCTGCAGTCCACATAAGCAGCTTTTGCTACAAACACATAGAAGTATTTCTCACCTTTCATGCAAAACAATCAGGACATAGACATACATTTTACTGAAATTCCCCAGATCAAGGAAATCAATACAGATCCCAAGAATACAGCTTAATTTTGGTAGCCCCTCCATATGCAACTGAGGAATAATCTAGAGGAGTTTGTTAAAAAAAAAAAAAAACCACATTGATAGCCTCCCTCTGAATTAGAAAATATGGATTCAGAAAAGTAAAATGCCTTTGTGAATCATGCCAATTTGCCTTGAGTTGGGGGGGAGGGAGGATTTGGTTTGACCTTTTTGGTTTTTCATTTTGAAATGGCTTATTTCAGGGTATTTTTCCTAGTAGATTATGAAATCAAGAAAGTCCAACCCAGAATGAACCATTCTGATCAATCTGAAAGGCAGCTTTTTTGAGAATTTTCCTCTGCCAAGAATTTGAAAATGTCACATTTCATTCCAGGATGAACAGAAGCCAGATTTCAAACTCTCCAAATCCTTTGCGAAACAAAATTTCTGTCTTTTTCACAACTCCAAAATTATTTTTTTCTCAAAGACTGCGGGGTGGCTTAAGATAGTGGTCAGCAATTACAGATAACACGTGGGTGGATTTTAATAGCATTAACGTGGTAGGGGCAAGGCCAGGATTGTGGAGTCGGAGCATCTTGAGGGAAGACTGTGAGAAGCACCAGCTCTCCCAGCTCCTGGCTCTCAGTGAATCCCAAGCTCAGGCGAGCTGGGCTCCAATGCCTCGCTTTGAAGCAAGATATAGACGCTGAAGCGAACGCCAGCATTTCCTAGCTCCCACTGAGTTTCTATCAATATTCTTAAACTTTAAAAATGAAAAATACAATCTGGTGTAGCAGCCTTAGAAGACTGCTGACTACTGCTACAAGAAACTCTCTACAACTGGAACCTACACAGGGCTAAAAACCCAAGAGCTGACCTGTAGCTTTCTACCCAGCCAAGAAAGCTATTAAATTCTTGCTGATTTAAGTTGCTCTCCAGTAATGTGGCACCATTTCCTGCAAAAATAAAGATTCTCCCAATGTACTTAAACAGGACAATTTTCTAAGGATTGCCATTTTGACACTGAACTATTTAAGAAAACTTGGAGGTTGGGAGGCCAAGCCTGCATCGAATCAAAACTCAGTGGCATCAAAGCATCACACTTTCTCTTCTGGCACTGCACAGAAATGTCTCATCTTTCTGTAGACCTCTGGAATTATTCTGTCCTGGGCAAAAGAACCATTTAGGTGAATGATTCATAAAGGTCACACAACCACTAAGTCAGGCATGTAAAAACCATGGCATCCCTTTTTTACTGGTTGTATTTCACAGCCATCTAACCAGACACAAACACAGATAGACCATTCTCTCCTCAATAGGTCAAAGCTGTCCCACCATCCCCTGCTACAGGCAGGATGGTCTCCTTCCTTGGAAGGTGGTCTGGCAGAGGCCCTGGCACAGAACATGCTGCCTGGGCTTGCCAGAGTTGCCTTTTGCCATTTACAACAATGCTCCAATAAGAAGTTATAGCACTTCAAAACCAAAACTAAACTCATCTACAGCTGGTGCAATGAAACCAGTCAGAGAAATTCTTTGGGTGTCAAGGACAGCTATCATTTGTGCTTTTTTATCATTGTTGGTTCACAGCATTTCCTCTATGAGCTCCATTCCTTCTACTGCTTTTAACTATCATCCTGCTCACTTGGGAGTCATATTTAAGGTCAGCCAGTACACATTAGTCCTGCCCAGAGTAGAAATTTACTCCTTACATTGGAAATGACAGGCCTGTAAAACAACACATGAAGAAAAAAACCATTCATTATTCATAAAAAAAGCAAAACTATGAGGCTGTCTTTTCTTGCATTACACAAATCCAGTATGAAATCTCTAACCTGTATATTATTATAAAAGCTCTGTCCTCTGTAATAACTCTTTGTTTTTGTAATTATTTCAGTCTTTCCACTCAGGAGCAATAAAAAGAGCTTGTATTTTCCTAGCACTCAGATGAAATAACTTTGAAATCATGCCTTGTAGGGTTTTTTTTGTATAATTAATCTCAAGATGTCACTTCCCCCCACCCGATATGATAGTCTCACTGGAGTGGACTGTGAGGGAGACAGAGAGGAGAAGGATATTCTGGTTTTCCTCCCAGTTAACCACTGTTTCTCCAGAACAAGATCAAAAAAATCAAACAAAACCAGCAAGAGAGAATCCTCCACCAATAAATTTACCAAGAGCGAATTTTCTGCAGGCTTGCTAAACTGTCATGAAGGGGAGGAGGTAGAGATCAAATATACTGTTGAGTAAGGAAACAGAGAGCACAAACTTTGTCCTCAGCTCGGGGACAATGATCCTCAAAGATTAACCCACCCTCTCAATTAACACCTCACATGAAAATCCCAGCAAGGTCATGGGATCTGTGCTGCAACTCGGTCAATCAGCATTGCCTGCCTCCATACAAACCAAGATCGAATGCAGAATTAACACTGGTCCCCCAAGCCCTCGCTCACAGACTCACGTCAGATTAAGCCCTTGCATGGAGGAGATATGAAAAGCATTTCTAATTAGGGTCTGAGGTTACTGGTTAAAATGCAGTCGAGCAGTCTACCAACCATTCTTCTCCCCTCTTTTTTTTTATAATTTTAATTAAACTCAGATACTATTTAATTCCTACCTGCATATATTTAGTACTACTTGAATGCAAACCTGATAAAGAATACTCCTGATCCCCACTTAGCTGCCACAAGCACTTATTAAAAGGAGGGTGACTGTCTTCAAGATCTTCCATGGGTCCCTTTGCAATAATTACTTTTTCTATCAAATGAAAAGCATAATATTTTTCTGTAAATAGATTTTTTTTCCTTGTGAAACCTTGACTTCTCTACTCTCATGACGAAATTATAATTATAACTTCAGTGTAGCAGTTAGTTACTGTCATTCCAGTCCATCAGGAGGCTTTTTTCCATATAAGCTCTACTCCTCTTATCCTATTGCTTATAGGATTCTTGAGGCGTACACTTGAGGACATTTTGCACCCCTTTATTCTCACAGAAGCATTGCTGTACATCCTGTCTTTTGGTGAATGGGAGGGAGGGGACTTAGTGCTGGTCAGACCCTGTTAAATTATTTGTAATTCTAGGGCACAACACAACATTTCTGCCATTGTGTGATTAGCAATCTAGATCTCTCCATAACAATTTTTAATATCTACCATGACCCTGGAAGCCTTAGCGCTACATCTACAGCATACTAAAGCCTTGTGACTCCAAATTATAGCTCTGAATAATTCAGGAATTGTAACCGTAGCTCAGTACTTATTAAAGCGTTGGGAAAACTTTGGGATTCTCATATCTACAGGCTCTCCATTATTATTCTGATTATAAAGATGTTTTAATATATGCTGTTGCTATTCTTACACGTTACCACAATGCCATTTGTGAGGAGTCAATAAACGATCCAAGTAAACTCTTGTATTAAGCAGCTATACCTCAGAGTATCAAGGGATACAGTAAAATGAAGCTTCATTTTTTTTTCGGGGAAGATGGGAATTACATTGTAATCTTTACATTAAATTTTAAAATCCCAAATTATGCCTTAGACATAACAATAAAAATCTGCAACCAAACTTACTTTTAAGCAAAACAAAATCATATACATACGGAACATCGCAGGCTTTTCCCTGATACACTAAAAAATATAGAGACAAAATTAGTGTAAATCTAACTAGTTTAATAACATATTAAACACCTTCTGTCTGTGCTAATCCCAAGTAAGCGGCTATAATAAGCCTTAGTGACAAGGAGGATCTAATGAAAAGTTGAATTTTTCATGGAGGTTTTATTAGGTTCATCAGCCTTCTCAAAAATCTAGGACTTCAGTCACGCCAGCTCTGAAATCTGAAAGAGATTATCTTCAGTTTATTGCAAATAAACATCTCATTTCTACAAGGATGACAAAGCTTATTCATGTCCTAAACATTGAAACCCTGCCACTGGATGTCATACTTGAGTAGCTTTGGGTAAAAGTAAAAATTATAAAAAGCCTCAAGAATAATACTGAAAAAATCCAAGAGGCATTTTTAGTCCGAGCATAATCTATAGCACAGAAAGCATCCAAAATAGCATTTTGGCAAAGTTTATTAATCAGCTGCTTTCCCAATCTGTTGAAAGAGTTTCATTAGTTTCTGGACAGTCAAGCACTTACACATATATTGCCTGTCCTCAGTTGACTACCCCTACACTGACTACGCTATGACTCAGTTAATGGTTTACCAGAGTAGATACCCCACACTATTAAAAGGAACACTCTAGATTCATTTAGAATTAAAATCATCCTTCCTCAAAACCTTGTAAAATATTAGATGTGTTGAGAGGGAAAGTAGTCATAGCCTGTCTCACTAAAAAAAAAATTAAAAAAACCCACAAAAACAGGCAAGTGAGTTGAACCAAAAAAGAAATCCTTCTGCAACTACTGCTTAGGCTATCGGGTTTAAAGCAGGTGATAAGGTTTTATTTACAACTATACTCATAATATCTGGTGTGAAACAGATAAGGTTTTATTATTGCTGCCTGCTTCTGAAAGGAATTACTTTCTAGGTGTGCAAAGCTGTACATTAGAGGACACTGAGGTTGAGTAGGAAACCTGACTATTCAGGAGAATGAGGATGAAAAGTTCCACTATATTATACCTTTATAGACATTAATGGGCAGGCAGGGAAAATGAGAACCCAGTTTTAGATTTAGAAAACATTTTTCCCCATCCTTCACAGCTATAACCTGCTTGAGTGGTTTAGGGCAGTGGTTGAGTAAACCCCTGAAGTTTAGTAACTTCTGTATTTAATTATTCATTAAGCTTCAGGCATGGAGGTTTTCTGGGATAAATGTATCACAGAACCATGGAATCACCTTTGAGATTATCTAGTCCAACCATCAACCTAACTCTGATGCAAATAAAAAACATTACTAAACCATGTCACTAAGCACTATGTCAACCCATCTTTTAAATAGCGCCGGGGATGGTGCCTCAGCCACTTCCCTGGGCAGCTCATTCCAATGCTTAATAACCCTTGCAGTGTAAAAATTTTTCCCAATATCCAACCTGAACCTCCCCTGGTGCAGCTTGAGGCTATTTCCTCTACTGGCTGTGACTTAGAAGAAGAGACCAAACCCTGCCTCTCTACAAATTCTTCTCAGGTTAAAGGTTCATTAAGAAAATACTAAAAAAAATATCCTCACTGAAAGTTTTTTTTATCTATTGCTGTCAATTCTGGAAACTATTTATTTCAATACTGTTTTAATGCAAGAGTTAAAAAAGAAAAAAACAAAAACAAACCAAAACTCATACCTGCTGAAATTTTTGCAAGACTTTTAAAAAAGGAAAAAAAAAAAAAATCATTCTTTTCCTTTCCCATGGTGAAAGGGATGCAAAGCCTACCCTCAGCTCCAGAGATTTTTCTATTCCTGAAAGATACCAAGAAATCCACTGAATGTTGGTAAACAAGGCAATGGGAGCAGACAGCAAGACCAGCATCTTTGAGAACTCAAAATCCTTCAGGCTTAAGGACACAGACACCTTACTGGGGTCTGTGGTTTACTTCTGAAGCATTTACTTTTAGAGTACTGATCTGAAACAGCCTGAGACATTAACTTACTACAGAAAAAACTGTCACACCATTTTCAAATAAAGGCAACAAACTTAATCCTACAAAACTCTATTACAGGCAGGTAAAGAATAAATGGACAATTAAACACGTGGAAACAATAAACTAAAATCCTGCCAAAAGATCTGTCAATCTGAAATGCACTGTAATTTTATTAAAAGTGTGCTGTGTCACTATTATTTGTCCTCAAATTACACCTGCCCCTTGCTTACACTAATTCAGTTCAGCATGCAAAAGCTCTACTTGCCCCTTTGTACATTACAAAAGCTCCAGCTCTCATCTAGCTTAACAGAAAAAAACCCAAACACTAAACCACCTGTACCTAAAAGAGCAAGAAACTTTAGGACACACATGTTCTTTTCACAAGCTCACCTCTCCTCTAACAAGCATTCTTTCCATTTAATCTACTCAGGTAAAAAAATAACCATTAAATATCACCTAAGTATCACTTACATTCTATTTTGGGGATTTATGACTAGGATTAGCTTTGTGTCACCTCTTAGTACCAGGTTGAATGACAGAAATTCATTTAACCACAGTTTCAATCCCATTTCTTCCCTACCTCTGGATTCATATACATTTTTCTTTCTAACATATATTGATCTTGGAAACCCAAAGCCACTTTTTAACACTTTATTAAACACAAAATATACAAGGTAACATATTGAAAGTGTAATAATGAGGCCAATGGTAATATAATAATGATAGTCAAAGCTCTCTCAAATACGTAATTAATATTTTAATTATAGATCTCATATATCTGCACCCCACTGTGAAAAATAACTGGGTCTGGTAATTTTCATGGACGATGACAAGATTACTATTACTAATGGTCTGAGGTACAAGTGTTTATTTTTAACATTATTAACGGTACTAATTATGATGAATATGATTATTTAGAGTCATTATATGGTAGAAGAGTTTGATGATCCACTCAGGTGCCCAGAATTTAGCATTTTCCATCTACCATCTATGGAAATTAATGACATAGCTTAACTCTATTGTTATCAGACACAGGGTCATGGAAATTGCTTTTAAAGAAGAAAAAAAGCAAAAGAGGTCGTCCAAGTGTGCTGCCCATTTCTTTATTATCCTACAAGCATTCATGTTTGCAAATCAGCTAGAAAGCCTGATAATAAGACGTTACACACTGGAAAAAAAACAAGACTGACTTTTACAGGCAAAGGGACAGGTCTCACAAGCACTCCTCCACACAGAAGTATTTTCATTATTGCAGGGCTTGGAATCAGAGATCTTGGGCTAAGTACTGGGTATATACAGGTATCCAAAAACCAGCTTACGCAGGCATGACACACAAAGTCATAATTTATAACACTGATTTTGCAGATGGGAAGCATACGCCACAAAAATCCAAAACCACATAGTTTATACCACTCAGAGCATCTTTCCATTATGACCACGAGCATGGTATGCTCTACCTTCCTTCGCAGCCCATCCACCTAAGCATCTTCACAGGTATTTCATATGTGGTGATGTGTATTTGGGCAGATAAGGTGTCACGCGAGCTCAAAGACCTGCTGCAACTGTGCTTGCAGACTCACAGGTAGGGAAGCTTTGTTTGGTGGGCAGCTTTGGGCTTGTTATTGGCGGAAAGTGATGATAGAAACAAAAAGGTTGTGGGAGGGGTAGGCTTAGAACACGTATTTCCTGAAACCAGAGTCACAGCCCCAGCACGAGGCCACCACAACTACAATCAATATGCTATCCACATATCCACAGCATGGCCTCACAGGTCCCAACCAAATACTGTCTCGATGAGGAAAATGCATGTATAATTTCGCTATTGATTTTGAAGTGAGTCGATGCTTAACCCTTTGCAGGAATCTCAGCCCCGCAGAAAGGCTCCTGCAGATCCCATGGATTGCTTATGCTTTGACTGCCCATTGACTATAAACAATTGTCACCTCTGCAGCGAGACTCCTCGAGGCAGGGAGAAGAGAGAGGGCAGAATCATTAACTAGTTAAATCTGATAAATACAGACTCTCAGAAAAGGAAGGAAGAAAATGGACCATTCTCACTTTGTAATGCATTTCCATCGGTGACTGGCACACTATTAGGATCAGGATCAAAGGGGGTGGGATGCTGGTGTCTTTGGATTTGGGCCTTTCACATTGTCTGATTGATGGAACTGAAAGGCTTCTGCTTGTAAAGCAGTCACCCCAAACAGCTGTCTCCTGCTCCTGTCCTCCTCTCCATTGCAGCATATGCAGTTCAGATTTCATTTATCAGCCCCTTTGAATAGCGACACTCTTACAGTGGAAGTAAAGCCTTGCATTAAAGAGGATGCTTAGCAATTTGCATGCATGCACTGTATTGCGAAGGGTTGTATGGCGTTAGTTGCCAAAGGACATGCAGCAATGTGTATCTCCTATCTCCCCCACTTTTCTGGTTTCCTAAATTATCAGTGTTTTACTTCCCTTTCATGTTCAAAGCATAGCAAATTTATTTGATATATTCTGAATGCTGAAGCATGCCAATGACATCAATCAAACTACAGAACACTGGGAAAGCTGCTATAGAGTAATCAGAATTGGCCATAAGCTATAAATATCTACTGTCTCACGATTCTCTTGTCTGCTACGCAAACTTTGATCATTAGCACTGATCAAAGATCACGGTGGATAAAATGGTATTATGATATAATGGCATGTATGCTAGAGCTGATACTAAGGGCTATAGATGACCTATGCTCGACTATATCGTCTTTCTCTCCACACCAGGAACATTCATTAAAATGGCAGACTTCTTTTTGCTGTACCTTAGAGGATATGTAACAGAAAACTAGTACAATCAGAATTGGCATAACTATTCATGACCAGCCTAGTGGTTTGTATTTGTATTCTCTGCGACATACCTCCTTATAACACTGCACAGGTGACTCTCAGACAACATCTAATTATGCCTGAGAGGTCACAAAACACAACTAATGACTTTTTATCGTTTTCTTGCTTGTAGATGGATTGGACGTTTCCTCTCTAATAGCGGGATATACCAAGCACTTCACAGGTACATCTTGCATAGTAGATTTATGCAAGTTAGGCTTCGCATTTTAATAGCATCATTAATTCATATAGGATTGTGTCTTAGTGAACATACCTTTTATTCATTTATAAAACACCCCACACACCCAAATTAAAATAACAGAATATGAGCTTACATCCCTTGCCTGCCAGTACAGTCCTACATTCAACACTCTGAATTAAGTATTTAAATACCTTAGCAGAGCTCAAAAGCCTTCAGATAAACCAAAGTAGTATCCAACCTCACAGCTGTCAAATAAAATGATATAGAATTGCTTTGCACAAAAGAAATTAAATGAATACAGCCTTACTCATTGACTTAGGAGAAATTTCCCTAGGAAATCCACACAGAAAAAAAAAGAACTGTAACTGTTTAAATTTCTTTTAATCTTTTACTACTTCCAGGAAAATTAGAACATCTTTTCGTAAAATTTAAGAGTTATCTTATCTGGTCAGGAACAAGAATGTCATATGACTTGCATGGCCACAAGCATTTCAGAGCCCTTATCAATAAAATCTACATAGGTAACTTGTACAGTTAAAATTAAAAGTGCTGGATACACATGCATCGGCAAAATTACATCTGAACTACAAATCAAAGCACATCTTTCAAACAGAAGAAAGGCTACAGTTTTTTCAAACGTGTTATTCGGCATGATGTTCTCATTCTGCTTTGTTAAATATTTCACGCTTTCTTGAACCTGTAGCTCCAATACTTTCAAAAAGTAACTTACTAATAGGTAGATGATTAGAGTCACCCCTATTTTACATCTCAGAATAATAGAGACACCGAGAAAAAAGATATTATCTATCCAAAATCTTACAGAAAGGCAGAAAAACATCCATAAGAACCAATTCTACCTCTCCTACATCCAAGCCAAGTAATTTAAACATAAGATATTTCTTCAGCTGAGTTGGGGAAGTGAAATCAGCCAGGAGGTGAACCCATATTCTCATTAACTGCTTTGATGTAACCTTGTTCTTCCACTCTTCTCCCCTCCCCCCGCAAAGTTGCTTGAATTAATAGAGAAAATAATTCATGTAAGTTCTTTTGGTGACATATTTAAAACAGCTGATTCATATACAGGCTTCACGCTCCGGGTCAGAACAAATTGTCCTCCAAAGCAACACAGTTAAATTGAGTGGAACTAGCATCCACCAACTTCCAAGGTACATAATATACATTAAAAACTTGTCTTACTTGGCACCAATTTGACAACCTCAGTTTGAGAGAACAGAGAGTGAAAATGAGTTTTAAGCATTCCGCTACAAAGAGGGACAACATTCATTATGTACAGTCCTTTAACAGATTGCCCAGATTGTGGAGGCCCCTCAGCAGACTTGAAAT
>VZTM01029315.1:0-13475 GCA_013400555.1 Jacana jacana | reverse complement strand
AAAAAAAAAAAAACCCAAAACCAAAAAGCAGTTTGTGTTTGAATGACAGCTGATGTTTTCTTATATATATAAGTACCCTTGACCTTGCAAAATAAGCTCCTGTTTCCCAACTCAGATTCACATGGGCCAAAGGGCAGGTGCATGGGTCCATAGGTTGAATATATCCTTTTGAAACATACTTTATATCCAGTGATGCACTGAGACACCTATCACATCTACCTAAACATATAGACATAAACCTATCAAAGCCACTTGCATCAGTCTGAGGCTAGCAGATACCAGCTAGTCAGTCCCAGAGAAAAGTAAGGATATACAAACACATACCACGTCAACTTCCTCACAAGATTTTGCCACTTTGCCCTTAGTCAGGGAAGGGATTATCCACAAGGATTAGAGAAAACACTGCTTCCTTAATAAAGATGCCATCTAAATCTTTGCTGGATGCACAAATGGAGACAAGAACCAAGTGATATCAGCTGTGATGAAAGATTCCTATATCTGAAACCTAAGAGGAAATCCATGTCAACTTATTTCTGATATTCTCTTTCTAATCAGAAGGTCTACAGTAAATCTGGAAGTATATTGCGAACCTAATTACATTAACTTTTCTCAGGCAATCATTTTCAATTACTCCGTAGAGAAATCCCCATCAATGCAAATATCTGAGTCATGTCTCCACGGCTGAAAATTGTCTTCTCATCTGCCAAACAGGAAAAACAATTGATTGCATTTTCACAAATTTAGTCCCTCATTTTTTAAACCAAATACAGGACTTGTAAAAACATTTCTAAGGTAAAGCACAGTTTCATTATTTTGTTTCATTTCCACATGTATATGTGCAATGAATATTCTGACTGGTCACTTCTCTCTTTTGTAGGCCTTTGGACAGTCTTTTCCAAATGCTTATTTCTTTCTTTTCTCCAGATTATTTCATTACAATCTTAGAACTTTCTCCTCTGCAGAGCAAACACCATTCCACAATGGCTGCAGTGCTCTACTGGTATCTTTCTACTTCATAGATTTTCACAAGTTGCACACTAGCAGCATTCTGCCTCTCCCTTTGCTAACTAAGGATCAAACACATTACTCCAGTCATCCTCACCAGTTTAAATCTCAGACCAGCCCAGAAATTATCTGCATTCACCTTTTGATTACACTACCTTCTCGACATCTGCCTAAGTATTAAAACCACACTCATCAACACATGTGGTTTTCCAACCAGCTTTTGCAATAAAGCTAGCCCTTGCTACACAAGTACTTTAACACTGCCTTTCTTCTCCCTTGTCCTAATAATTAGCCTGTAGACAAAGCGCTTGGAAATGATCTCTTGCAATGAGGCTCACACTGCCCAGCTATACAGAAAGTTTCAAATACTGAGACAGTATTATTTTACTGAAAATAAACTATAATGACCACGGGAGCAAAGAAGAGATTTGTTCTTTCGTTCTTCTCCCTTGAAGAAAAAAAAAAAAATCTTGGCAGTAGGATTTTGAAAATAAACACTACAGTCAGCTTTTTTCCATTTTCAACAGTTAGGGGCAAAGTTAAATAGCACTAATGCATTCCATTTAGTTCAGATAGATCAAAGAAAGAAAGAAAACGTATCATCAAGCAAAGTTTACAAAGAACGTGCTCACACACACACTCCTGCTTTTCTAGGAGGCTTTTTAATGGAAATTACTGTTATTTAGTTCATAGATTATCTTTATTGAATGGAAAAACAGTCATCATTTGGTGCAGCACAGAGGTCATGCATGACCTTGGGTTTTCAGAACATGCTTCACCCATGAACATGCTTAGTTTCCAGTTCATAGTACAGAGGTGTTGACAGCTCTAGTGAATCCAGCTGTGGTTGTTCTGGAAGCTACTATCTCTGCCAGGGCTGCCCCAAGAGAAAGGCAGAAGAAAAAACATGTCCACATCTGCATTGCTTTTTGCTGAGTGTGCTATCTTCACTAGTTATGTCAAGGAAGATGGTTTTCAAGCAAGCAGAGGTTTTTGTGTTAAATCAGTTATCAGGTATTCACTGCAGTCCTCTGTCAGTAACTTCTGGTAGAGGAGCTGAGGGACAGCAGCTCCTCATGTCCTTACAGCAACCCTCACCAGAAGTTACTTACCAGCACCTAAGTCACTGCCCCGCATTAGAATCTTACAGAGTAATAACTCAGGAAGGATAATGAAAAGACAACTAAGCATCTGTTTGAATGCTTATCGAAACCCTGGTATTTACCTAGGCTATGGAGCACAGCAAAACATGCTCCAACTTATCTTCTACCAGCCAATATTATCAGTTATTGTCACTTTTAAAGATTTTTCCAGTCCCTAAACCACCTCCTTCAGGGCAAGGATGCTGGCCTTACACTAGCTACTGAATATTCTTGGCAGTTTTCACACGGACATTTTAGGCTGCACATGTTTTTAATAATGCACAAACACAATCAGTACTACATGATTTTTTATTAACATACGCACAATTGGTTTTAAAGGGATTAAAAGCTGGGTGATGGATCTCAATATGTTGTTCATAGGAAATCAGTCAAAAAACCCCAGCATTTCTCTGAAGATGTGCTTTACACAGCCTGTCTTGAACTACCACTGTAGAGTGTACGCATCAACAAACCAGAAGGAAACAAACAGAGCTATATTCAGAAGTTTTCAAGAGGAGATAAAAGTCATGGTAGATCACCAGCTGTGACTAAAATTTGCTCATAACCCTTGGATGTATAAGCAGGGATAGAAAGGCAGGTAAGAAGGGAGAAGCAACAACAAACGTAGCAGTGATATTTCACCACTACCAAAATGCTTGATATGGAAAATTAAGATTGTTTCCCAAAAAGATTTAAAAGAAATAGTCAAAGTTTTGAAAAGCTGTTGTGTAGCAAGAGATCTAAAACCCCTTCATCTAAACAGATTGTTGAGAAAATGTAAGAGTTAACTTGACCCTGATGTAGAAACACTGATGTGGGGAGAAGGTATCAGAATGAGGGATTAAGACATACAGAGGTACTGAATCCACTACCTGAATCTAAACAGAAGAGGCAGCTCTGGGGTGGCAACAGGGCACATCTCACTGTACCCAACACAAACAGGAGGGTACAGCAGAAACCAAACCATTTCACACCCCAGGTCCAGACCCTCTGTGGCAAGTCGAGCCAGTGGAACTACCATCTATTGCTCAACCCTGCAATAGCCATGCTAAGGGGTCAGTGTATATGTGTATTTATATAGCTTAATGAAACATTAATGCTGATTTCAAGCTCTGTCCTCCTCACCCCAGCCTCCTAGGTTTTCAGTTTCAGAAACAACTGTTTTCGGAGTCCACCATCCCTGCAGGCTCCTTCCTTCCATACCCTGCCTTTCAGAGTTTCAGCCTGAGATTTGAGCTGGCTTGTGGCCATGCCCATGGATGGAACACCTGACAGTTTTTATCTGGTGAGCAACATGCTTCCCTGTTCTCTGAACAGAGTCATGAGTCTGACAGATACATTGCATCCTACTGAATGAACATGTCTATGGCCCTCAAGGGAGACAGCATGAGAATCTCCTCCCACAGGTTTACCACAGGATCCAAGTGGTGGGCAAACCTAATGTTCAGATTTAGTTGCAAGCTTGGCCAATTTTAATGTATACAAGTTTGAGTAGAGAGTTCTGTCTGAGGAAGTAAAGCTGTGGATAAAATTCACTTTATTGAATTTAGCTTCCCAAATGAATTGCTGAATAGTCTCTCATATTTGCCTTGATGAAAGTTTTTGGGGAAGTTGCTTATTGTGCCAATATATCTTTGCTTCACACAAAAGCAGACACAGGTACAGTTTTGTACCGGATACTAACAATCTATATAAACTGATGTTATTACCAGAGTCAGTATGTATATGTTGGCAATTACATCTGTTTTTCTTCTTTCCACTATATAAATTTCCTTTCTCTAATAAAGTGTGGAAGGTTTCCCAAAGAGTTTAATAACCCAGAATCACTGAAGTGTAGCTGTTAAAACAAGCTAAGCTGGTTTAACTTCTGAGCTGTCAGACTTAATTTCAAATGAGGAGATCTGACCACCGTTTTTATGTGAATTGCTAAAATTAGGTCATTTCCAAAGATATGCAATAAATACAAGAAAGAATGTCAAAGTTCATGGGCTTTTTTGTTCTGAATTTGTTTTCTTAAATAAAGTGGCAGAAAACATTAATTTCTTAAAATAATCTAAATAGTTAAAACAGTTAAGCATGCTAATAACCCATGAATAGGAGTGTTCCTGTCATTACAAAGAGATAATTTTCAAAAGGTATTTTAATGCTAATTTTTTTTAATATATCTAGTTCCATAGTATTTTTTTTTCTTCAGGCAGTAAAAGCAAATGCATATGGCATGAAAATCTGTTAAAACATAGTACTTTACACCTTTGTTTGTACCTGCTCCAAATATATTTGTCTATAAATTAACTGCACATGGTAATTTTCACATTGGCTTATTTTATCCATGTGTTCAAGAAATTTAATACATCATTTGTGTTCCATCAATTACAGTTCTATTCAGCAGACAAAAACAGGAGGGGTATAAACATACCTACGTATTTTTGCATTTCTATATGCAATTTATGCCCAAGGCATCAACTATATATAAAAAAGGTGGAAAAAGTAACCCTGTACTTCTAGTGGATCTCTGAAGAGCCAAATTCATTTAAAGCACCAGTGTATATAAGCGTCAAAAAGTGATGTCATGTTACGCATGGTTAGCTTCATTCTACAGGTAAAAGAACTGAGCTCTGGCTTTAGTGGTCTACAGGGTAGGTCTTCTTCTAGTAAAACCCACACAATAATCTCACGGATTTCATCACAACCCCAACCATTATGTTCACAGTAAGATTATGCTACACCTGCATGTTCTCCAGTAGCAGCTGGTATTCATATCAGCAGCTAAACATTATTGCTGGAGCTTTTCCTCAAGTAAACCCACAGATCTCAGACCATAGTCCAGGTATTCCTGATACAGAATATGCTCTAAAAAACATCACAAGCCTGCCTCCTCCTCCTCCTGTGAGCCAGGGCCCCTATTTAAGAAAGGCTGCATCACAGAATGCCCCAGGGTTCTCCGCCAACTCCCTCAACACGCGTTTCCATCCAAAGTGGGACGGATGTGTATTACATGTGGGCTGGGTCACCTCACCCCTCTCTCAATTTTAGCACATGTGAAATCTGCCATATGGACAGCTCTGAAGACTGAAGTCCTTCACTCACTTGTGAGAGTAGTAGAACACAATCTTTTCCATTTAATGGAAATTCCTTTAACGCATCTCATGCCTTGACACAACTTTTTAGTCAGACAGGAAAACCGAGCTAGATCCCCAAGTCTAGTTCCCAGCTCCTGAAGACCACACACTCCCTTTCACAGGCTAACCAAACCACAGCTGGAACTACCTGGCTCAGGGATTCATCTTCTCTCTTTCCACCATTGCTCCTACTCTTGGGTTGCTTTAAGTCCCACTTTTTGAACAGTTAGAAGATTTGTTCTCACTTCCACCCTTAAATTAGCCTCATGCTATTGTACTAATACCATTATTGGTGTTATGGACAGGGAGAGAATTCAGATTCTTCTTTCCATTCAGTCTTTGCACTGCAAGCTTCAGTTTTCACATGAAGTACACCTTTCTTGTTAGGTAGAAAATGAGCAGAAATCTCATTTCATATTACCTTTCCTATTATATAAGCTTGCTCTGGATTCAGACAGAAAGTTGAGACTTAAATGCTGTATCTCTTCACCCGACACAATGCTAGATGGTACACTTATTTAAAGAGGTTACATATGGAAAAGGTTAATGCCACAATCCTGCAAAAACTTGCTTAAATGCTTAATTTCAGGCACACAAATAATTCCATTAAATTGAAATTACTCAAGCCCATTGAATTCACTGTGCCTATGCCCATGACTAAATTATAAGGCACAGGATTGTGGATGTAGAGATCATTATCCATGACCCAATTTGGTGGGTCCTCACGTAAATCAGATAAGCAAATCCCTTCTGCTCATGTTTGCAGAGTGCAGAATCCTTGCAAGCTGGATGTCTTAAGAGATGAAAACAGGGAAAAGCAGCCAAGTATCTCGGGCTCTATGGTCAATTTTTTAAGTGTGGCCACAACTATTCAGTTTGGTCACTTTTTAAGAAAAAAAAAAATGTTATAAACAAAACTCAGTACAGCTTCTTAGTACTATGTATAGAACAAGATCCATGTTTCAAATTTTAACTCAGTAAGCCTTACCTAGAGGGTGGAAATGCTGTCCTTTAATTTTCTCTTTAAAGCTTAATCATATTACAGGAAATATTTGGCCAAGGTGTGGTTATTCATCATGATATCTATATTAACAGCACGATCAGAGAGGTTTCTGTCAATTTTTCATTTTAACCTGGCTTTTACTTTCATAATATAATTACATCCCCTCATTTCATTTACGTTATAAAAAGAAATTACGTCTTTTAATTTTCTTTTACTGAAAAAAAAAAAAAAAGCTTTTTCGTTAAAAACCTATGTTGTAGTGGGCAACATATTTAGAGCTTACGATCAGCAATTTCTCTAAAGAGGAAGATTTAAGGAAAAAAGTGGCTCTAAAAGTAATTTCAGCAGCAAAGTAGATTAAATATCCACCATATTAGTCACAGAGTATTAGATGGAATTGGATTGACTGGGAAGAGGTCAAAGAGTTGCTGAAGGTTTTAGCCCACCAGAGGAGCAATAAAATTCAACCATACTTAAAATCATTAGCTTTAAACCCTTTGATATTAGATCCAAACCTCCAGTGCTCACAAAAGGAACCTCCAAGCACCATGCCAAGCCAAAAGGAAACCCTTTAAGACATTTACATTTCATGGAAACCTTTAAGTGGAGGAGTGAAGACAGAAAGAACCCACACGTGAATGAAGACTGTGACACAAATGGAGGGGAAAGGAAAATGCAGCCATTAAAGTTAATTTATTAAACCTCAATATGTTCTACTACAAGTTCTAGTGGGGCCCGTGGTTCATTTTTTAGCTTGCAAATAAGTCCCTCACCAATTCCTACACACTTCCTCCAGTTTGCTTCCTTGCTCCCAATACCACTGCTCACTTCTCCCGTCCTTTCCTTGTGATGACAAGGCGCGTTTCCCCTCACAAAGAAGGGCTGCGCTTGCCAGTGAGAATGGCACCAAAATGAGACAATCAAGCACAGATCTGAATTGTATGACACGATAAAGGGAAAACGCTACATGCTGACAGCAAGGCAAGGAGGAAATCTAAAAATGCAGAAGTCATCTAAGACAGGGACAACCCAAAAGAAAGAGAAAAAGGCAGAGGAGTAATTAAAAACCCTGAAGACAGTGATGGGTCTCAAGTTTTTGAACTGGCTCCCTATTTAATAGAAAAGATGGTTTCCACCCGAGAGAAGAGAGATAAAAGAGAGGCTTCGCTGTAACTAATAACCAACTGACATATTTCTGTTGGGTTTGTACATTTTTCCACTCGTTTTGAAAAATGACAAGTATAATTAAAGTTGTTAAATACATCGAGAGACTTGTCAGTCAACTAAAATATCAACTCTTATAAATTCTCCACAATAAGTACTGCACACAGCACAATGCAGAAGAAATTAATCTCTCACTCGAAAGTTTTAGTCATTTGATGATTCTATAAAAAAACATCCCAGATTTTTTATTTCCTGAGGCAAGATGAACTTTTCTTCATGTGTTTGTGACTGTAAAATGTATGCATTCACACTTCTGCAGTATAGCAAAGTGAAAATCTCAAGAACAACTTTGGTGCCTATTCTGAAATGTTTGGAGTTTTAATGTTAGTGCATGTTCTTTGCAGGAGCACGTTAGTATTTTTGCACAGGTGTTTCTTTTGGTTTATGCTTCAAAGAGGATGCTCTGGAAAGATGCATTTTAGGGACAAGTTCCAATGGACAAAATTTGACTATGCCCTACCATCAAGTTCAAACTAAACTAAACAGACCTTAAGTGATACCTTAGCCTTGTGTTAGCTATGCATGCAGGATAATTTTACCCTAAACACATAAAAACCTCTTATTTGTGTTGAGCTATAGCCTTTCAAAAAAGCCAGATCCTCAAAATGCGATTTCAGCACTCAGCTAATCCATGTGTGGTTACAGGTATAATATGATCCAAAAGGCTAAAAGCCTTTTTGGGTGGAGAAGAACCCATGCAAATACAGGAACTACTTCATAAACAGTGCTGTGAGAAATAACCTACCCTCAGAAACATGAAAATATGCTTTTTCAGTATTTGATAAGAAGCAGTGTCTTAAAGAAGCCAAGCATCGCTCTACATCACCAAAGCTTACATTTCTGAGAAAACAGTGGATTCTGGTCACATAAGTCAACAAGCAGCTTGTGCATATGCTGAAATGTTCTGCTTCACCCCCTTTTCTGATGCAGAACATGGACCTCTGTACATTTTATAGACTCTGGCAATCCCATCTGTGGGAATCTTCTACTGTTCTACTTCTAATCCCACTGAGGGACACGAGGGCTGGAACACTGCTGAGGGCCTGGCAGCACTTAGCTCTAGGTGGCAGTGCAAGGCCATCAGGGGCAGCAGGTCCTTTCCCTTTCCTCCTGGGTTCCCTAAGTAGATGACAACCCTTAAAAGCCAGGCGGTGGGGGGAACAGGTTTCTGGAACATACTAAAACTCTTCAGGGAAGCAAACTCCACAGGAAAATTCAGTTTATTTCATATGAATCATGACAAAGTGTTCAAATTCGAGCATACTGCAGCCACTCCTGTAGCTGCTATACAACTCTAATCGGAGAGGAGCAAAACACCAAAATAGCCAATGAAGTTTTGACTCAGCCACTAACACACATATTCAAGAGCAAAGCCAGTGTGAAGGGAGAATAACTTCCAGCTTGTCAAAGGCTTCAGTAAGAGATCCTCACCCAGGCTGAATTCCTCTGACTCCTTCTGAGGCAATATAACTCTGAGCTTATTCAGGAGGTTGTAATCAATGCTGTCTAAATCAGCATGACTGGTAATATGGGATGTCAGCTGGGTTCTCATGGTAAAAATTAAAGAGCCTTGATTTAAAAAAAAAAAAAAAGTTTTAATTCTTGTTTGAAACTTTAAAAAAATATTTTTTTTTGTTTTCATTTTAAAGGCTGGTTTATACTCTGGAGTTTTAGCATCCCCAGTAGTTGTAGCAGAATTTTTCCTGTTACGTTTTGTAGATGATCAGATGGGAACCACACCAGCTTCTCCCCTCCTGCTAGTGGAAGGTCAATCCTCAAAGCAGCTCAGTCTTTATTGTTGTTTAAACCTTGACAACACTGCTGGGATTGTCAGAAATAAGTGAAGGTTACACACAGAGAATACCTGACCACTTAGAGCTGCACTAGCATCTCCTGTACAAGACAGATTATGGATGAAGCTTACAAATACGCTTCATGAAGCGAGACAGTTTCTTTTGCGCTTCATGAAAGTAAACCCAGAGACCTTATAAAAGTTATTTTCCCTGATGGAACTTACTGCTTTAAGTCATTTTGATGAGTAGACACTCGTGTGGTAGTAGAATAAAATATGCACACAAAATATTAGTATCTGAGGACACTCTTAAAAGAATATCTCCAAGGATGTTGTTATATGTGAGGTAGAAAACGCTATTGTATCAAAGCAATTCCTGTGTTTCATAATTTAAATCAGAACCAGTAGAATGAAGCTCGAGTGATCAATTTCTTTTCAGGGATACTGACTGAAAGAATAGTTGACATTTCATAGGTTTTTTAGTGCCTAAAATAGTCTGTTTTCAATCTCCGAAGGCTTATTTTTCTTTCTAAAGATGGCGTGGGGCCTGGGGGACCCACTTAAAGTTTCTTGCCATACTTGGCCAAGAAACACAAAGTGTTGGTGAAGTATAAACACAGAGCCCTTTTTCTTTGACCCATTCTGCAGTGTGATGGGATAGTGTTGTTAGTTTATGTGAGAGAAAATAGCATAGGCTTTCTGAAAAAAAAAAAAAAAAAAAGAAAAAAAAAAGAAAAAAAAGAAGAAAAAAAAAGTGGAATTGGATTAAGGCCTTTGTGCAAGCCTCAATGCTGAGGGGAATTAGCAATAGTTGTAGGCACTTAAAGGAGCTCTCATGCTGAAGCTTATCCCAGATTTTACACAATAAACATTTGAATATCAACAGTGTTTTGCAACTTGCCGGACTAATGTATAAACTTCTTCCTTTTGAAACTCTCAAATCCCTCCAAATGTTCGCAACACCCTCTACATAAACATGTAGGGCCTACAGTGGAAAACACCTACTCAGGGATGTAAGTCTGATTTTTTTATTTCTTTCTTTTTCATCCCCAGAATCTAAAATGATCTTGTACCGTTAGCTGGTTTAAGCACCTTAGAAGTTCTCTTTTTTAACCAACTTTTCCCCCTCCAGCCTTACTTTCCATTTAAAAGACAAAGATGTCAATGAGACATGAGCTTGACTTGGGTATCCTAATCTTACATATTTCAGGCTACTACAAAAAGCCACTAAAAAAGCTATAAAGTGTTTCATTAAAACACTGATCTATGCATCTTATCAGTATGTTCAAAGCACATTTTTCTGGAAATATCATGAATACATGGGATGAGCGTTCAGTTCCCTCACCTTAAACTCATTTGCAGGTGAGCAGGGCTCAGAACAGACCAACCAGGGAAAGCCGGACTCCTTGCTGCTGGAGCTGGACTAACATCCATGGAGTTGATGTCATTCGCCTTAAGTCAAGCCTGGCAGTTAATGACAGATGGGGAGTTTCCTAACATTAGGTGTATCAAATTCACACTGACACGGTTGGGAAAAAGATCGTTCTTTTCCAGATAGCAATCAGCTAGATTTGCAGTTGACATGACATTTCTACTAGCTTTTCTGGATGTATCTTAATTTTGGTATCCTGTTTAAAAGGATGACAGCAGATTCAGGAAAAAAATTACTTCCACACTCTTAACATGAACCCAAAGTAAATCTTCTCAATGCAGTATGTAATTATAAAAGATCCCCCCCCAATTTCCTTTTTAACTCATGTTAGGTAGGGATGTATGTAATCAATTTTACAGCTCTGTATCTATCTGTCCGCTAAGAGACTGAACAAAAAACATGAGCCCATGGTGAAAAGGAATGGGAAAAAAGTTGGAAATCATTTTTTGCTTCAGTGTTTGTCTTGTGCTTGGAAGGACTGAGATAAGAAACTCATTGCATGAAGGAAAAATGAAGACATTACTGCCCTGTCCAGTTCTGAGGCATGTTGAAGCAGTTTGCCTATTGAATTTGATACAATGATGTATAGATGAATAAAGTTATCTCTAGTATTGAATGGGACGGTGTCAGTGGGAGGGAAAAAAGGGAGGAACTTGGAATCTGAAAAGAATACTTCCCCCCCCCCAGCTCTTTTTAAGAACTTGAAGGTCAGGGTCCAGCTGCCGTAAAAGGCTAGAGGACAAACAAAATGCTGCACAGGCCCAAATAAAGACAACTATAGACACATTGCAGAGGTTTCCTGCTTCAAGTAGCTATTATATTAACCTACACTTTAGGCAAAGAGCATTTTAGGTTTCACACTGATGAAAACATAGGATGAGCAGAAGCATCAGTAAAAGTTGCATCTTTAATGAAACAGATGAAACAGGCCAGCAAAGGTAGGAAACAATTTTTTAAAAGAGGAAATTATATTGATTCCCGTTTACTTGAAAGCCTGATTATTTTGACTGAGATAAGCCAGTAACATCGCTCTTCTCAACAAACAGCTAGTAGCTACTCCGATAGATCTGTTGCCTAGCGCCTTGCAAGGCCTATATCACATACAGCAAGAAATACACCGGTTTAAAATTTGAGTTAATATCTGAAAAGTGTTAATATTCTGCTAATCTATCATTCCCTCCAAGGTCTGAGAAATAACGGGAACAATCTTCATTGAAGTAGTAAGAAGGGTTAATATCACTGATGAAAGGGGAAAAACTGCATTAAAACATCAAGTTGAGCTGTGTTTTGTCACTCATGCTCAGTGCTGCTTATTGTTGTCTTGTAATTATCCTAAATTTAAATGTCTCCCTGTAAGATGAAAGAATGGCTAGTATCTTCTTTCTTTTTTTTTTTTCCTCTTAAAAGAATAAAAACTACTAGCCTGTCCTGTTCAGCAGGGGGGAGGAGGGGACTGGATAGCTTTGTCTGAGTTTACTTGGCTTTTTTTAAAACAAAAAAGAAAAAGCTGAGTTAGAATAGTCTCATAACCTCAAGTTTTTAATATATATAAGAATAAATTAAGTAGCTTCAAATGACTGGTATAAAANAGACTGCGTTTTGAAGTTTCTCTTTTGTCTGCAGTCAAACTTTGAGTTTGATCCAATCTATATAGAAAAATCTAGGGATTAATCCGGAGGTTTAAATGGTTTAGCCAAAGGTTGGTCCAGCTTTATAATAATGACAGCTGATTTGTGTTACTTTCCACTGAGATTTTTTTTTTTGGATGACCCCCCTACATATTGCATCTTGCAATTAGACTGTTGACAACTCTATTATGCTGACAGCAGAGGTAGAGCTACACAGGGAGTTATACAGCATGCTATGCTGTAAATGTTACTCACAGATGTCTTAAGAGACGGTAGTTTATCCCATGTGTTCTTATCTATGCTGCAGTGCATCTCAAGTTGCAGTTGTTTGAGTCAGAATTGGTGACATGCTGAGTCTAATGCAACTCTTACCAACAACTTTCCAAGATTAGGAGCCTGTCAGGATGATGTCAATGGAGGTTTAAGAAGTGCTTTCTGAAGTTGTTCTGAGTTAATAATTAATGGGTATCTCCCTTTGATAGATCTTTTATATTTGGATGCAGCTGGCTGGAAATAACCACAAAGGGAACCTGATTTTATTTGTCATTAATTTTGACTTTACTTAGCAAATGGTCATGAGTCCCACCATCACAGCTTTTCTAATCTGGCTGTACTATAATGTGAAGATGAAATCTTTGATTAACAAAACAGATTAATCAGTTTCTAGGGTGTTTTGGGCTAAGATGCATGTACATACATATCCTCCCAAGCAGTTTCCCAGTACATGCTTAGAGAGGTGTTAAGTGTTAAAAGCTGTCGAGTAATCAGAATGAGGGTTTTTTGATGTCGGCTGCATCTTCATCTTGTATAAAGGAATGCTTTGCCAACTAAACCAGAAATGTTTTGTCTGCAGACATGAGACAAAAATTCGGCAGCGCATACTGGAAAGAACAGGTTTAGGGCTTAAACCCATATTTTAGACTCAAAAGCCAGTTTTACAAGGGAAATTAATCTGAGTTAATTTCCAATACTCCTCTTTTGCTATGATAATGCCCCCAGATGCTAAGTGCTGCCTAGATATATGCCAAGACTATGTCTTACCTTAGATAATTGCTAATTTATATTGATTTATCTTCCAGTATCTGAAATAAGTGCATATGTATAAAACCCACACATTCCAACCCAGGCAC